>JADRCH010000035.1:530459-583405 GCA_019843965.1 Rhynchomys soricoides
CAGTAGCAGCAGCAACAAAAGTAACAACAGCATCAGTAACAACAGCATCAGTAACAACAGCAACAGCAGCAGCAACAACAGCAACAATAACAATAGCAACACTAAAAGCAGCAACAACAGCAACAGCAACAACAAAAACAATACCCCTATGGATTTGAAAACCTTATACTTCCTCTATCTTAAAAATACTGTGCGAATGCTGGGTGTGGTGACACATTTTTAATCCTATTACTTGAGAGGCAGAGGCAGACAAATCTCTGTGAGTTTCAAGACTGTCCTCGTCATTGCAGGCCAACTAATGGAGAGACCCTATCTCAAACGACAACAGCAACAGCAAGATTAATAAAACACACCAAAACCAAATGAACGAATAAACAAACTGGCCTGTCAAGACATGCCCACTGGTGCAGTAGTGGCACAAACACCATATGAATATCTGACCACTTTCTGATTGGATTTAAGTTCTGCTCCACAAGATAAAATACATATATGGTATTATTTCTGGTCCAAAAATCTATGACTAGAGAAGCTCATAGGCCCTAGTGAAGAACCCAATACTATTATGCTCTAAATAGATATGGCATTAAACTGACTCTTATTGTTTTCTCGAGGATCAAGGCATCTCTCAACCTTCATCTATAAAGCTTCTACTTGTATTTAACACAGAGACCCATAATTGGCCAAGATGCAGAGAATCAGAGACTACAGATTGCTCATCTCTGAAAGGAATTTCAACCTCTCTGTGTCTGTTTCTCTTTCTCTACTCCCCACCTCAAAGCTCAGGGATCATTGCTGAAGATGAGTTAGAAAGAGTGTCAGAGCCAAAGGTGGTGGGTGTCTACAGGGAAACATCTTCTGGACCCATCAGGGTAGCTCCACATAGGAATTCACAATGGTTGTGACAGCATGTACAAAACCTATTTAAATCTAAGCTAGAACAAGTTCCAGCATGGAGAGGGGAGTTTTGTATGCAATCTCACTCCTGTTTATGAACTAATTGGCAATTGTTAGCTGCTGGAGATAAAGGGTTTCATTTAATAAAAATTAAAAACAAACATGCATGTAGAGGATACACATGCATGCAGAGGATACATGGATCGCAATGCATATGTGGTTTGGGTATGAGAGATACTGGACTGTTAGGCTAGAGCTGCTGGACCTCTCAGTGTATCTGTTAGAATCTGAAGACTAGCATTTAGATTCCTGCCAGCATCTGCAATCAGCTAGTCAAACTCATCCGTAACTATAGAAAACATATTTTTCTTGAAACTCTCATTTCTGATGCGCAGAACTTACCTAAATGTGATTTATATTTCAAGGCTGTTAAGTCTTTTATTGATCACCTTACGATACTTCTCTGCAACAAAGTATGTCTATAAATTTAGAGCGAAAACATTTGTAGTGTTTCCTGTGACCATAAGGCTTCACATGTTAAGTGATTTCTCTTGCGTTGAGTTATCATGGTTGAGCAAAACAACATAAATACATTAAAGTTTTTGATAAATACATGTTAGATATTAGAAACCACAGCTCTGCTGGAACTGACTCTCTTAATGAGATCGATGGGACTTTTTTTTCTTCAATTAGTCCTTGCAGGATGTATAGCATTTCTTGCCAGAGGAGACAGGATTCAGCATCAATTCCATTCTGATTTTTCACTAGTCTGAATGTAAACACTATAAAATCTGTTCACATTATGAATAGCTTGGAAAGGAAAGACTTTGTTATGGTCTCTCTAAACATGTTCTGAATTATAGACCAGAAATCAATGATGATGGGTGATTAAAAATTATCTTTAACGAGCAGCTAAAAAATTGATCTAGGTCTTTCTTCAGTTTTGTTAAAGAGCAAAGCATTGGCTATCACCTGATTTCCAGAAGGATTGCTTGTGAGTTATTAGAGTAATTTTCTTTCTTAATACACTGATATTTCAAAATGTCCTTGTGTTTGACATCCCAGAATACTATGTTATATAAAGTTCCGGGGGAGGTGTGACGTATGTCCTTTGTAGTGGGAGGAGGAAGGTGGTAGAAAAGCTAGCCTAGTCTTAGGAAAGAACAATATAGCAATTGGATCTGAAAGTGCTCTAGATCGATCATTCATTCATTCATTCATTCATTCTCTCTGTTGTCCTTTGGGAGACACCAGGGACCCAGGTGATTCACTTATCCACTGACAACATTATGATTACATATGCACATTGGGTTCCCAAGTGTGTGAAAGTTTCAGGTGGATGAAACTGAATGCCACATTTATCCTGGACTACTGGCTGAAAAGTGTGTTTTCAGCAGGCTTTTGGTCTATAGAGGGTCATCGACCAGAAGTAAGACAGTCCAAATCCAGTGTTTTAAGTGGTCGCTTGAAATGATATTGTGTGTGTCATTAGATATGTTGTCAATGTGAATTCGATAAACAAGAAATGCATTTTAGCATGGTTTCAACTGTGTTTCCATGTTGGGGCTCAGGAAAGGATGTCCCCACCTACAATACCTGTCATTCCAAGTTCTCAGAACTGAAGGACATTTGTGGGGGTTGGGTTGATGCTGCTTGTGTTCTAATAATGCTAAATACTGGTTCCTCAAGACGTGCTCGTCCACGGTGAACAGATCCTCATGTACTCAAAGTGATGTCACGTAAACCTTCTCCCTAATTTAACTGGTCAGTAACAGGCTAGAGCCTGTGATTGGGCTTTGGAAGGAGAAAGGTGAGACTGGAGGTTCGAATGAGGGAGTCGGCAGGTAGAGAGAGGGAGAGAAATGAAGAGGAAGGAGGAAGAAGCCACCATGGACCAGAACCGAGTGGCCAAGAGAAGCATCAAGTAACAGGGACCTGTAGCTGGGGAATAAGTTAAACTAGTCCTAGATCTGCCGGATCTAGGCTTATGGCTTGTAAATAAAGCACGTGGATTGTGCGTCTTTCATACGGGTTTGTTAGGATACTAAATTCCTCCCATAGACACTAGGTGGGTGTTGGGGAGGATGTCAATTAAGATGCTTTCTGACTTTTTCTCCAGCAGCTCCCCCTCCCAGGCAGTCCATAGAAAATAAGAATTTCTCTTACTTAAAGTAGGTCATAGAATCTTCTGACTCTAAAACCAGCCATAAAGTCTAGAAAGAATTCTCAAACCTCCATTCTCTGCCATTTGGTGTGGAAACTGGCCATAAAGAAATTCCAAGGCCTACCTTGTCTGGTGTTAGATCTTAAGCCCCTCCTCATTCCAGAGAGGCCATGCAGTATACCCTACCCTGTTCCCATACAAGAAGGGGGGAGGGGATGCTATGCAGAGAGGGTAAGAAGAATCTGGAGGGACAGGCTCTGCTGGATTTCTCCCCTTTATCTGGTGCTGTTAGCTCATGCTTTCCTGTCTGGATTCTTTATGGCTGGCCATTCTTGGTACCTAAACATAAAAGTGGGCAGCTTTCTTCCAGTCTTTGGGTCTGCATTCTGAAGGCTCTGGAATGCAATTAAATATTTCATGAAATAGATAGACTGTACTTTTCTCCTGCTACTTTGTTGTTATAGGGCTGGTGGCTGGCATGAAAGAACTCACTGCACCTGAGTTTAATGACCATTTACATTTCCTGTAGGTGCTGTCTCTTCATGCCTCGGCTTAGTCTCTGCTTCTCAGGAGAGTTTGGATCATTTTGACTTGATGGTCTTAGTTACATCTGAAGATATCTTGGCATAGAAGTGGAAAGCCCCACTCACAGGCTCTATGCAAGCATCAGGAACATTGATGGCCATATAGATGTGTGCAGCCAGTGCAAACAGAAGTGGGGGTGGCAGCTTTGGGCATTTGCAAGACCTGGCCCCTGTGTTCCTGCCCTGCTTCTGGGAATCTTCCACACAGAAGAGGAGAAAGAGACTTGCTTGTAATGAGACAGTGGAGGTTGGAGGAGTTGGTTATGTGGGCCTACTGGGTTCCGGTATATTATCAAAACACATATGGAGGCAGAGCCCAGGGTCCTGAATTGTGCTTGGAGTGCTTGTGAATCCTGTATTTTGACTATTAGTTGTTTTCTCTTCCCAAACTCCAAGGTTTTCTCTATCTCTGGCATTTTAAACTCTAAGTAACCCGAGGCACCCATCCTGTCTTTGTGAAAAACATGCAATACAAAATCATTCAGGTGTCAGGACTAGAATGAAATACGAAATAGCCTTTGGATATAGCTGCTTAAGCTTTGCTTTTTCAAAATTTATTTGCCATCAGTTGTATTGGCAATTTATGACAGATGTCAGTGTGGAGCTGAGTGGCCTAGACTTGTGTCTAGACTTCAGGGAATCGGCTGGACTTGAAGTTCCTTCTTCGCTGTTTGAGTCACGTGAGCATTTACTGTCTGCATGGCTCATGCTCTAAAGAACACTTCACTACCCCAGCAAACCTCAGAATGGCACATTCATGATCATTCAAGGGGCACAGGCCATTAAGTTTCAAATTGGAAGAATGCTGTTTTACTTAGGAAAAAAATTAAATGCATCGAATACGGTTCCTTTTACTGAACTGGGATAGTGACGTGGAACGTTCCAAACACATCTGGATTTGAGGGCCAGTGTTCAGAGGACTGGATTGGTAAAAAGGCGTGAAATAATACCGAGTTCAAAGCTCTTCCTTCTTCCATTGAAAGGTTTCCTTCTCTATGTTTGAAACGCACCTTATAAATGTCTCTGGTAGACAGTCAGATCTAGTTAAACAAAACAAAACAAACAAAAACCAACTGGGGATTGTAGACCAGAAAGGCCTTTCTACACTCTGTCACTTTTTAACGCCACCTTTGCATTTGCTCTTCCGGGGTCCCCAAACTATTAATTCATCTTTGCTCAAGATATGGAAGGTGTGCATCTGCCCAGTTCCTCAAGTGCAGCTGTGTTTCCAGAAGTGACGTTCGTTCTTCTTGTCATTAGCACAACAAATTCCACGGACACTGTTTTCTAGAACACACACACGGAAGCCTGTCCCCTTCTCTGATGTACGGGCTGTCGTTGTTGGGAACAGTCTCCCTTATCCTTTTCGCATTGACTGAGCGTAATTTTCAAGTGTAAAATTCCAAAAGGAGCATAATTCTGGAACTGCGGAGTGGCAATTATGCACGGCATAAAGGATAAATTTGTAGTTTATAAATCATCGGCATTAATATTCAGCAGGAGCCCAATTCACAGTAAAACCTGAAGTAACTGCTTTGTTAAAAATAATTGAATTTTGGTTTAGAAGAAATTTTAGCAGTTGGGGGAAGGCTTTTGGCTGGGATTTAAATTTGGGGTTAGGCGGGGTAATTTGCATTGTGATGTGAAACAATAGCATACATTTAAATCTGTGTAGATTAATTTTCCTTGTCCCCGTGACCTGCTCACCCAGATCTAGCCTGTCATAAACGCTTGTTTAACTTTTTGTATTTTCTAAATCTCTCTTCGTATGCCTGCCACTGTCCTTGGCTTTTTAGCCCTGTGACTGAGGTGGCTAACACATCTCTTTCTTGTGCTTCTGAAAGCATAGTAACAAGAGAAACCAGGCTAGTGTGGGAACCCTACATCGCTCCTCGGCATACGGTTTCCCCATGCTCAGAAGGCCAGCTATAGCTCTGGAGAAGAAGGAATCTGGCAAAGCCTTTCCTTCACCTTTGAGTAATTAATACTAACCATTTTCATGGGCCTAGGTTGATGTCGATTTTCAGAGGGCATTCTGTCTGAATGATTCTCAGTGTGCATGTGTGTAAGCATATGTGAGTGCATTTGTGTGGGTGTTCATGTATGTGTGTGCAACCAGAGGTCAAAGTCGGGCGTCCTTTTTCAGATGTCTGCCCTGCACCCTGGTTTTTTGAGAGAGGGTCTCTTATTGGCATGGATTTCACTGATCATGTTAGGCTGTACATATACATATTTATGCATACACATACATTCACAAATACACACATAATAGAGGTGATTAGATGTATGTGATGCATATGTATCTGTGTGCATACCTTTGAGTGCAGAGAGGTCCATGTTAGGTGTTTTCCTTAGGTTTTGAAACAGGCTCTCTGATTTGGCTAGACTAGCTGGCCAGTGAGATGCAGGAACCTCCCCCCATCACCATCACCCCCCCCCCCCCCGGCTCCACATCCCCCCCTCCACATCCTCCCCACATTCCCCCCCCCCGCCATCTCCACCTCCCCGGCCCCCATCTCCACATCCTTCCCCAGCACTGTCAGTACAAGCAAGCTCTGCTGTGCCCATCTCTTTACTTGATTTTGGAGATCTGAACTCAGGTCTTTAGTGACTGAGTCATCTCTCTAGCTCCAAATATATGTCTTATGAAATATAAGTTACTTCAGTTTTAGGGACCTGAACATGATGTGGCTTAAAAGCAAGAACTTCTCAGGCTGGTATTATTTCTGGAGGTTTTGGTCCTTGGCCTGGAGTTCATGAGTTAAGCTATCTGGCTGACCAGTGAGTCCCCAGGGATTATCCTTTCTCTTCTCCTCCTAGGCTGGAATTACAAGTGCATGGCATTTTTACTTCTTGGGTTTGAACTCAGGTCTCCTACTGACTGAGCTGTTCCTCTTCTCTCTCTTCCATGTTTTGGGGACAGGAGTTTCAGGTAGACCTTAGTTCAAAAGTAAGTCTATTTCCTTCTTCTGAGAAATTTTACATGCACTGTTTATGTGGCACAAACATCAGGTCCCAGTTCCAGGTCCTGGTTGTGATTACTGGGTATAGGAGGTGTTTTATGCATGGGAGTGGCTGTTCTTGGAGCTCTTCAGAGGTCCTGGGAAGTGAGTCTCATGGACCCGGTGGTAGAGATGCTCACGAGTATGCTGTTTCTCATAGTGAGGTTTGGCACCTTTGCTACTCTCTGATGCAGGGATAGAACGCAGGCTAAAGGGCAAATACCTCCAGCAGATTCCCCAAAGCCGGCGGAGATCCACCCTAGACAGCTCAGGTGATCTGTGGCAGAGCATGTGCTACTGATGAAGTAGCACCGTTCATTCTGAGTGATGGCTGGAGAAAGGCCCTGTGGGTTTTACCCCTTCCTTTGTGCAGTTGTCACAGTTGATCACAGTGAGGCATGCATAATTTTTAATCACAGTCACCTTTTGTTTGAAAATACTAGTTTACCTCAGGAGCATTCTGAGCCCAGGCCTGTGGTTACATTCCTGTCTTGATTCCAGAGCAGCAGCCACAAGGAAGGCAGTTCTACCAGACTGAGATCATTAACTATGCATAAAGATGCTTTCAGATAGGATAAAGGTATCTCCAAGGAAAAACGCCACGAGTACCTGCATAAAATGCCTGTGCAGGAGCCATGAAAAAATAAACACCTCAGTTATGGAGGGGAGTTAGCTAGGGTTTCAGAGAGCTAGGAAGGCCAGTGCTAAGTATAATAAAAGAGAATCTCTATTTTTATAGTTGTTATGGCTGAGGCGAGCTGCTTCTGTAGAGACAAAACAGCGTTCACACCACTATGACAACTGATATATTTAATATTGACTCCCACAAACCCTTATTAATATTTCAGAAGAGCAGAAGATTAAGTGACTGGCATCAGAATTATTTTTATCTGAACAAGAATAACAGGTATTTAGAATCTGAACCACCAGATCTGCCGTATCTGGCCAGCTGCTCTCCAAGTTTTTATTTGTACACACACATAGATTATTATTATTTTTTTTCCTAAAGAACCATCTGCTCTAAGTGGAGGTGCTTATTAACTTGTCTAGGGGAAAAAGAAATTAGCATCTGAAGACACGAAGCCAGCGGATTGTGAAGGAACACAGTTATGAAGACAAAATTAAAAAATCCTCCGACACCCCGTGGACCAATTTAAAAGTGCTCTATTTAGAGGGGTTTGTTGGCAAAGCATACATTTTTAGTTATTTCTGTTATGGTTACTACAAGCAGCAATTTCCGAACGGTGTTTTAATAGATGCCGCATTATGTTACTGCTAAGAAGAGTAAGTTCTGGGATGTGGCGCATGCGTTTAAGGAACCAGTGTCCCATCTTGCATCTCCCAGATCTTGATGATCAGCCTAGGGTATCACAACAGGTTACCTGGAACACACTGGGATGTTAGAAACATAGCATCAGTTTGAAAGCACTAGGTCAAATTGTTTATGATGAACCAAATCTCCCCCACATCCTCAACATTCTATCTTTATGTTATCTATGTATTTCCAAAGAATTCTGGGTCACATAGTATGGGAATTTGCATAAAATTTTAAAAATGAAAAAGTTGGCCCAGGCTCTAATTTAAATATTTAGTTTTTTTTTTTCTTGAGGCAAACTGAATTAAAGGCCGTACGTAACACCCTTCTTCACTCTCTACATTGCATTAAATATATCTTTTAATCTTTAGTTTGAAATTGGAATTTTTCTGTCTTTTGTCTATAATAGAATCTTTAAAATGTAGAACAGTCTAATAAATGCTATGTCAGAGAAACCTTCCATTTTATTGTGGAAAGTTTGCCCATTTTAGAATTGACCTTGTATTAAGAAAGATGTATTATCGGACTATTATGAAGTGCATCGTTGACCTGGTGAAACTGATCACTGTTAGAAACTTCAGTAGCTTCTGTTTCTTGGCTGAGAAGAACATTGTTGGAAAGGGGACACAATACCAGCTCCTAGTAACTTATACCGATGATCCAGTCTCAGGACATGGGTCTTCTACTGAGCCACTCATGGACCTGAGGCAAAGTCATAGAATGAATATTCCTTCCTTCATCTGTAAAGTGGTTGATCGCGATGCTTGACCTAAGAGGCAGCTGTAAGGTACCCAGTGAGTTGATATATTTACTGTACTGCTTGTGTGTTTGGTGTGGAGTAAGCAGTCAGCCAGTTATTTTGTAACCATTTTGAGGTTACTATGAAGAATGAAAAGAAGAGAGATGGGGTTAAAAGTATGGCCCAGTTCTAGATAAGTCACTAATTCATTTTTAGAAGCCATTAGTTATTACGTAAATCTTGTGCGGCTACATTGATGTTAGATTACCAGCGAGAGCAATAAAATGTTATCATCTTTAATCCTTTTCATGTTTTCAAATAAAATGATTTTACCTGATCAACTACTGTTCATGAGAATTTTCTAGTAGGTTCTGGAAGAGCATACTGAACAGTATCTTTATGTAATATGTACCTTTGTTTAAAACGTTTGCTTTCCACTTGTTTTTGGTAGTAATTAAATATCCCAGTGAGCACAGCTGTTAATTCTGTTTTTTGACATATTTATTTATTTATTCTTGAATTAAAACATAATCACATCATTTCTTCCTCCCTTATTCCCAGGCTGGTTGGTGGTAGCCCATTCCAGATCTAAGCCATGAGTAGTTGACAGGTGTGTTTGTGTCAACTGCTGCCTGAAGCAAGCAGGTGCTGCCTTCTGAGAAAACACAGTGGAGAGGCAAATGTGGCCAACTGCAGTTTATTCTAAAGCATTTTACCAACATTTATGGGCCTCTGAGACTGGAGCTGGAGGTTGCTCTTCGAGGTTGTTTGAGGTCAGACAGGTAATGACTTCTCCTAAGCCTCTTTCTTTCTTATTAAAATGCACACAGTGGACGGCCCTCCATGAGTATGGGTGACTTTTCCTGGGTTTTCCTAGAAGTTTCAGGGCTAAGAGTCACATCTGGCTTGACACCAAAGTGCTTTCCTGTGCAAACTTCGCAAACTTTCAAATGCCTGGGAAAGTTAATTGCCACAGTCTAGCATTTCAAGCTGTAGGTGCAGGTAGTGAAACGAATATATGAATCCACAGAATGCCTTTTAGTGTGTGGTTTTGTGTTTTGAACCTTATTTTGTAGCAAGGTCGGGTACTTCCTTTGTGTTTTCCCTTGACAGATAGAGCAATTTTCTTAAGACCAAGAACATTTAAGAAAAAAAAAACAAAAACAAACAACAGCAAGAAAAAAAAAATCAAACCCAAAGCCACTACCACCACCACCACCACCACCACCACCACCACCACCACCAAAAAACCCAGCAACAACAAAACTCCAGAATTGTAAGAAAACTGCAGAGAAAATTCTAGGTGATAAACTAGGTGATTGTGGGCGGTCCTTTTGGTCCTACTAAGGGCATTGTCCTCTCTTAGAGCAAAGCATCTTGTGAATTTTCTAGTTGTCATTTGGAGCTGATTTGATTAAAGCAGTGGTTTACATTTGCTTGCTTTTTGCTTTTAGTTAAACGTCTGTCAGTGCATCTATGGACCAAGGGCGGATTTACTCTACTTGGTGCACAGTGGAATAGAAACTCAGAAATTATTACCATGACCCACCATTTTATTGTGAAACAACTTTTCACCACCACAGTCATAAAGTAATGAAATATCTGCAAATAAACAATCCTTAAAGGCATCTTGTTGCTCAGAAGTGTCTGTATTCTGAATTTGAAAATGTAGAAACTCTTCTTAGAGACGAGATTTGGTTCCCAAGCATTTAGATGTTGCTTCATTCGTTTAGTTTCATTCAAGCAACGGAAGCCTCACTACAAGGAAAAAGAGATTATTTCTAGAAGCCTGCAATATTCATAGTGATAAATAAACATTCTTACTTGTTTACTTGGACGTTGTAATGTGCTTCTCTCCCGTAAATAGTTTGTAAATGGTGGTAGGATCTACTTAATGTTTGGTCAACTCTCACTATTATGCTATTTGATTCCAATCTTGATAGTGGAGGATCGTTGTAGACTGAGTTTTATTCTTCTCAACTTTACACAGAGAAGCCCGACCTCAGGACCCCAAAGTGGGACTGTATGTGGTGACAGACCTTTGAACGAAGCATTAATTTAAACATGGACATGCGGTTGAACTCTAATCCAAGGTGGCTGCTGGCTTCTCGGGAAGAGGAGGTTTTTTACATGAAAAGGGAAGACCGCATGGGGGATAGCAGAACTTGAGCATCCCCCAGAGGCCAAAGAAAGGTCACCTCAGTGGAAAGGAATCCCTGAGACACATTCACTGCTCACACCTATTCTCCAGAGTTTTTAACGTAGCTTAAAGTAGCTTTGTTGAACAGGAACTAGGGCCAGGTAGTGTAGACAGTTGCCTTGGCTCTCTTCACTCCACTAGAGGCTGAAGTCTGCGGAAAGAATGAGGTATGTATAAATGGGGTCCAAGTCTTCTAGGCCATCAAGATAAGTCTTTGGATCCTTCTAGAACTCAGTTGTTCAAGACGGTACACCATTTTCTTCTTCCTAAGAGAGCTGCTCTTGACTCTTGTTAAAACATGCAGAAGAGGGACTTGTCTTCTTGCTGCTCTGTGTACCTCCATAGCCCTTTGTCTCTTGCTGGGTTGGCTGGATTTAGGTTTTTTTTTTTTTTGAGAGCTCTCTGCTGTGCATACCCCAGATAAAGCCAGGAAATGGGTTGTGTCAGTGGCTCTGGCCATATACATGCTTCCTTCATTTCCTGCCGGGGGTCTTCATGAATGCGGATCTTCATGAATGCTTGGACTTGGGGGCAGAGGGAACACGCTCTCAAGCCAGAAACAGTCTAACATTTAGTAACTACTTCAGTAAATACCCTCTGAAAGGCAGAGTTAGCTCCAAAGAATGGCTGTCTGTGGAATCTCAGAAAAGCTCGGGTCAAGAATGCATGTTTTCTCGGCTAGCAGTTGAAGGAGGCAGAAACAGGATCCAGGAATGGTCAGTTTTCCTTTCTCCCTTACCTCCAGTTCTGTACCCACAGGTTCAAAACCAGAACAAACCAATGAAAACTACTTGCTTTTATTTAAGGAGTCTCTGGTGACATCCTCAGCCTTGCTGTCTCCTCTTTGGGGATGCTGAGGAGCCTGCCGAGAAACGGGGGAGGGGCAGGATGGCCTTTATGCCTTGGGCTCCTGTGTAAGTGGAGCAGCCTCTGTCTCGTATGTGATGACAGGCTTGGGTTGTCCTTGAAATGGACTCTGTGAAATGTGAGACAGGAACAACCCTGTTTGGGATGCTTATTCACAGACTCTTCTAGACAGAGATAATGACTGAACTGGGAGGTGGGCTCCTGGATAGTAAGCAGCCATGGTTACACAACCCTGCTGCTCCCTGTTCCACTAAGAACACTCTGTTCATTCACAGCTTCCGTCGTCATACTCCTGTGAGAAAAATCTTGCTCCAGGTCACATGACCACAGCAGAGTAGCGTGGCCTTTTGGGCCCAGGGAATGGCTGTCCAGACCATGTGGAAGAGACTAAAGGAAAGGAGTCCTGGGGGAAGTTTGTGTGGGAATGGAAGAAAACAGCTTATTCTTATGTTGACCTGAGCTTAAATTCATCCCCCTGAGGTGCTTTGTCCCTCCTCTGCAGTGGTGACACTAATAATCTGGGAGGTTGCAGCCTCCTCGAGGAACCATAAAAACAGTATTTTCCCAAGGAATATCCCTGCCCGCCCCCCCCCCCCCCCCAGCACTGGAAGGAGCAAAGTTCTTCCCAAAAGGAACCTGGGGTTGGGATGGGGTGGGGCAGGCCCGCTCAGGAGCATGTCTCCAAGAAGATGTGCCTTCTGCATGCTCTTTAACGAGGGTGATGATATCGCACCTACTTGTATGATTGTACAAATAAATGAAGAAATAGAACATAGATGTGAAAATTAGGCCACATAAAACCAAGAGGTCTAGCCCTGTCTCTTTTTAATGATTACTTTTTTAGTCAGGGTTTTAGAAAGAAGCCTTCTGGGCTGGCATGAAAGTTGCTTTGTGGGACAAACTAGTCTCAGAATACAAAATAAAATCAGCTTCTTAGTACTCCAGAGTAGATTGTGCCGGACTCTCAGGCATCTAAAATGGCGGTTTATGTCAGTACTGTTTTTTAATTTGACTGACATACTTCCAAAATGTTCTAACCAATTAGGCTTCTGTGATTGAGGCTGAGTTGGTGATTTTTTTTTTTGAAAAGAAAATGGAACACATTTCTTCTGTTGTCTGTGTTTGAATGAACTGTTGGCTTTAAGAACGAGTCTCAGGAAGGAAGCAGGTTCCAGAGGACCAGCAGAATCACTGAAGAAGAAACAAGAGCCCAGCATGGCCTGAGCTCCAATCCTCACCTAAGTCCTTGAAAACTCAATTAGTGAAGTGCTTGCCCAGAATCTGTCAGACAGGTTGTAACCAGAGACTGCTAATGGCTCACTTCTTTAGTTATCAAAATGTCACTTCATATTAAATGAATGAACTCCAAGTACCCATATGCTAATTGGATTTATTTCTTCCATGTTGGCTGTGATCATTATCACACCGAGTATGCACTCTACTGAGTGACTCTACAGATTCCTCTTCTTTTCCTGCCAGTTAGGATGACATTGAAACCACTCTTTGCTGGGGTAGTGGAACTTGGAGCTTGATAAGTACAGTTGGCGGCAAGCTTACCACAAGCTTCCTTACAGTCACACTAAAGCTGGTGAAATGCTGTAGGTTTGTCTCTGTCACACATAGCTAGATTGGCTGCCATGCAGAGGAGCTGTCTGACCTCGGTTTTGAACCCGAGGGAGGATAGTGAAATAGCTTCATATAAAGCAGAGGCCCGATCACAAGTTGGATTCTGCATAATGCTTCTCTCTCTCCTTTAACCTGGGTGAGAACACAGCTCATTTCAGTGCTGTTTCCAGAAGGTTAAAACCCTTTGGAAAGGTGCGGTGTGTGTGGCTTTTCCTTCCACCATGGTGTGTACCAGGATCCCTGTTTACGGGGAACATAAAGGGTAATGGAGGAAGCAGGTCTTTGATAAGTGGACCTTTGATAAGGTTTCCAAACCACGAAGGGGCTGTGCCTAGACTTCTGATATTGTCTTTGGTGACCATTAGCTAATGGATACCAAAAAATACTTTTGTTGAACAATTTTATTTGTTAAAACATCTGTCGTCTTTAGACTTTTTAATCTGTTATAAAATTTGTTTCCTAAGCCTTGCAGATGCATACAGTATGTATTGAACACGTCCCTTTCACATTAGCCCCTTTTCTCTCCTCTACTTCGCTCTCTTTCTCTCTCTTTCTCCCTGTAGACAGTCTCGTTTCTACTGCTATGTCATATATACTCACATGATTTTATGTATCACAAGTGAGAGATACACCTGCAGCTTCAAAACCAAAGCAGTTCAGTTTTCTCTTGCCCTCTGAGAAATCCTTGATGGGTTTCTAGGTCTTTAAAAATGTCATTTTGAGACAACAGAGTTCTTAAACTTACTGTGTAGCCAAGGATGATCTTGAGCTTATGACCCTTCCACTTCTTCCTTCTGAATGCAAGATGACAATGGTGAACCTGGAAAGCCAGCTCTATGCACTGCTGGGGATAGAACCTAGGGCCATGTGCATGTCAAACAAATAAGCAATCTACCAAGCCATCTCTACCCCCAGTCCTCTTTCTAAGCTATGTTGCTAGGTTCTAATTGTTCTTCATGGACTTTCTTCTTGTTCTTTAGAGATAGGAGTGTGGTGGAGGCAAGAATTTGAGAACAAGAAAGATGGACCTACTGAAGAAGGATGATTTTGAAAAATGATATGCTAGGGTTCACACTGTGCTTTGAATGTTTGTGTAACCTTGAGTTCATATACTGACCATCTTAACTCTCATGGTGATTGCATTCAAAGGTTGGGACCGATGGGACATACTTGGATTGTGAGGGATAGCTCTCATGTCTGGGATTAGTGCCTGCATAAAAGAGACTGTAAAGAAATAGTTATCCCCTTCCATCATGCAAGGACACAGTGAAGAGTCAAGGAGAAAGCAGGCCCTCACCAAATACTAAGTGTCTTAGTTAGAGTTTTCATGGCTGCGAAGAGACACCATGACCAAAGGAACTCTTATAATTGGGGCTGGCTTACAGTTTCAGAGGTTCAGTCCCTTATCATCATGGTGGGAAGCATGACCTCATCCAGGCAGACTTGGTTCTGGAGAAGAAGCTGAGATTTCTACATCTTGATCTGAAGGCAGCCAGGAGGAGGCTTTCTTCTGCAGGCACCCAAGAGGAGTCTTTCTCATACTGGGCAGAGCTTGAGTATAGGACCTCAAAGCCCTCCTTCATAGTGATGCACTTCCTCCAACAAGGCCACACCTAATCCAGCAAGGCCACGCCTTTAACAGTGCCACTTCTCATGGACCAAGTGTATTCAAACCACCATATTAAGTTAACTGGTACCATGATATTTCAGCTCTCTAGCCACTCAAATGGTGAGGAGAAAACTTGTGTATTTATAAGCTACCCCATTTAAGATACTTTGTTATAGCATCTTCACCCTGTTTTTGCAGATCAGAAGAGCTGGTGGGACTAAGCTCTACACAATGGTTCATGGCCAGATAGTACCATTTTCCTGTACCCAGCCAAATGGACTAGTGAGAAAAGAGGTCCCACCTTTAGAAAGTACACCCCTGCAAACTTAGAGCTCATTCAGCTCAGAGCTCTCAGATAGTACTCCCCAAGGAACTGAAACTGTGCTATATTTTATACTTTACTCCAGTTCTTCCAGGCATGCTGGTAGCTGCCCTGACATTATGCCTCAAGCTAAAGTAAGACTTTTAATGTGAACAGAAAGCCCTAATTTCTAATGAACCCACCAATTTCAAATAAACTAAGTTACCACCAGCTTCCCTACAGGTCAGTTTTCTATTTTAGTGTTCACGTATTTGTTGTACAGTGCACAGACACTTCTAAGAACATTTTATAGGAGTCTGTTCATGGTCCCAGATAATGAGAAGCCAGGAACTGCAGCCTGGTAGAGGCGTGGCAGAGGGGATGTGAGACTTCCCTTCCTTTGAACTCCCAGACGAAGATGAAGGTGATCTTATTTCTCTAAGACTCTAACCATTATCTTTACTTCTTCCAAGAAATGGTTCTGATCTAGAGCGCAGGATTAAGTGGCTCCCCAAATGCATTTTTTGGCTGACTTTCATGTTTGCTTTTCATTTCATTCATATTGGAGAAAAAGTAGATATGCATTTCCTCATTCAATTAATTCAGCAGAAATTTAATGTGCAGCTGGTTTGTCTTCCATATTGGATGCTGGGGGGAAGGAAGATGAAAGGCCAAACACTCCCCAAGGAATGTACCATCACCCGGAGGACCTGCTGACTGAAAGGGGAGAAAGCATGTGCTTCGTAATCTATTAAAATACTAGCCTCATCAAAAACCTTGTTCCTCGGCCTCTGCAATGTTTTTAAAAATTAGAATTACGGCATGTTTTATATTTGTCATAATTTGTAGTGAAATTTGACAAAATCTGACTCTCATACAAGGGGCTTGGCCTAATTTTGCTTAGAGACGTTCTCCAGTGAGCTGTCTTAGCAATTTAATTTGATTGTATTCATACGGTTTCTCACCAGTGGGTTGGTTGCTTTTACTTTAGGCCTACATTATTTGGGAAACCTGATGTTCTCCCACTTGCCCATCCTGGTGTCAGGTAGCTTCCTGTGGACTGCATTCACTGGACCGAAAGAGTCTTACCCAGAATGTTGACTTGGCTTGGCATAGCCCTCTGAGGAATAAATGTTTAATGGGAATGCTTGCCCTTTTTTTAATCTTCTCTGGACTGTTGGCTTTACTTGAAATATTATATTTTTATAGGGTTAAATAAGATTCACTAATAGTCCTCATTTTGGAGAAGACAACATGGTCTCTGTGGTTGAGAGTCATTATGAAAGTCTAGTTGGATATTTAAAACATTCTAGCTGCATTAATGCATCTCTTCTCAGTATATATAAAAGTGGCTAGCTTGACCCAGAATTTCTTTAATTGTTTCTCTCAGAGGATCAGAGGAAGAGTGTAAAGGAGCAAAGTGTGAGAAAGACCCCTTGGTACGTTGAAGGAAATGGAAATTCAGTTTGTGTGTGTTTGACTGTAGACATCGAGAAAGACTTACGGTCCCAAGCACTTACTTTGAGCATACTGACTTTAACGCTGTAGAGGCGAGACACAACATTTGGAAACAGACTAAGGAAGGAAGCACAATGTAACTTGAAACCAGTAAGTAATCTGTGATGTGTAAGAAGAACTTCTGTCTGCTTTGCAATCGTGTAAGGCATGAATAGTTCATTAAGAAAGAGACCCAGCACAGTGAACTACGAAGAGCGCAGAAGGGTGGGTGGGCTGGGGGTGCTAGCCGCCCTCCCTGTGGCTTTGCTCCTGAAAGATGGTCAAGAGTATGAACCAGAAAAGCTTTTAAGAATGTCTTTCTTAAAGGATAAGTTCTTATACTCTTTGCTCCCCCTCCAAATGATGAAATCAAGTTTTGGGCTATTGGATATGCCAATTCTTAATGTTATCAACACTTTCTTTCCTAGTTCCCTTTAATGAACATATTGACCTTCCCGGTGTTGTTTTGTTTCCGTTTGTTTGTTTGTTGTGTTGTTTTGTTGGTTTCTTTGTTTCAAAACTAGATTTTAGTTGAATTACACATTTTGCAAACTCGGAAGGGAGCATGTATAATTGTGTGTGGTCAGCATACCTTGTTTTCAGTTAAAACTACAACCTGTCTGTATAACCTGTGCTATCACAAACTAACAGCGGTGAGATACTGTATAAAGAAAACATGTTTAGCATACAGGTCATTGTTCTGGCAACTGTTTCCTCTGGTGACAGTCTCATCGTATCATGGCTTCCTTACAGCATGTGGTTGGCACAGTGGAGGTAGAGATCACTTGTGATAGCAGCCAGAGGGATTAGCTTGCTCCTCCCATCTTTCCCCTGCTTAAAAAAATTAAACCAACTTACTGTTGTAGGGACTAACCGTGGTCCTGTGAGAACCACACTATTCCTTTCTTTCCATTTAATTTAATGTATTAGTATAGCGTATCTAAGGTGGTGAGGGTTTGCTTATGCATGTACAAGTCCTCCTTCGTGTGAGTTCCAGGGATTGAACTCGGGTCATGAAGATTTTGCTGCAAGCACTTCACCTTGCCTGCTTACATTAATACTCTCCAAGGAACATGGCTTATCATTCAGGCAGCTTCCCCTAGGCTCCTCCTCACAAAGATACCACCCCCCCTCACCACAACATGGAGGACCAAGCACAGAACATGAAGCCCTGTGGGACATGATGAAACCATATCCAGGCTGTACAAAAGCAATCTTAACAGCCTTAAAATTAAATGCCGTAATGAAACTTAATGCTTTGTAAGCTCATTTAAAAAAAACAAAACAAAACAAAACAAACCAGCAACAAAAACATTTTAAAAAAGAAAAAAAAAAAAGATGTAGAAAGCCAGCCCTCATCACCCCTGCAAGATGATCAGTCACCAAATATACATCATGAATCTGGCTTTTAATATTATCTTTAATGGAGTCGCAGCCACTTCACATGCTGCTTCTCAGAGGTAGAGATCACTGATGCTTGGTTCATTTAATGGTATGTCTCAGTTAAAAAATGTGTGAGCCTTTTGTGTTTGGTAACTCTGACAACTATTTCTTGAAGTCTTTTACTCCTGGGTGGGATTTGAAAACACGAATGTACTATCTAGATGATTAGGATTCAACTCATTAATATTTTATATTACAGAAATGACTTGAACAATTCTTAGATGAATATATTACTAAATTGCCAGGCAGTGGTGGCACACAGCTTTAATGCTAGCACTCAGGAGGCAAGGGCGGGAAGATCTCTATGTGTTTGAAGTCAGTATGGACTACATCAGTGGTTCTCAACCTTTCTAATGCTGTGACCTTTTATTTAAGTTCCTCGTGTTGTGGTGACCCCCAACCATAAAACTGTTTTCATTGTAACTTCATAACTGTAAATTTTCTACTGTAATGAGTCATAATGTAAATATCTGATATGTGACCCCTATGATAGGGTCATGCATGCTGTCTCAAAAAACACCACACACACACACACACACACAGCCCTAAGTGTTCTCCCCAAATACATGCTGCTTATTTTGTAGTTATGATATGGCAAAACCAAAATAACCAACTGACTACACTCAGTAGTTATTACTTCTAACTTTGATTCTGATTTGTGGACCTGGGGATTGAGCTGTAGATGGTGGGCACACCCTCAGCCCCTTTAAGTCCATGTTCAATAGTTTCTCACAGAGATGTGTTATTAAGGTGAGGTCAGGCTTCTTAAGTAGCACATCCTAAACCCAGCTTTGCATTATAGTCAGAGAATTTCTTAAACACCCTAGAAAACCCTGCCCTGAGGATTTTAAATTAGCAAACCTGGTGGAGCTCCAGATCGCTCTGCCTTTAACATGTTCCCTAGCTGATTCTCATCCTTGGCATGGACCATGTATGGGACACTCACTTGAAAGAGTCTTGTTAATCCAACAAACAGCTGGAGGTGTGATTGGTGGATAAAGTGTACAGTGTAGGAGCCACAAATACGTTGAGGAAGGGAGAGCCTTTCACTGGTCTGTTTCCCCAACGTTTCCTCTTAAATAATGCAGAATGGTGACATATGCCACCCTTCTCTTGTCCCTTTGCTCTAATCAGATGTTGTCAAAGCTATAAATAGATACATCTTAGACTCATAACCACTTCCTGCCTAAGACTGACTTGAGCAAAGTAGAGGCATATTGCTTAATTTCTTACTTACATTGCTTGAAAGCAAATTGCTTTGGAATAGATAGTATGCCTGATTTTTTTTTTAAAATTGTGTATTCATTTTTTCTGGTCAACATATGTGTCAAGTATCTTAAATCTGAACAGATAGTTATCCTTATAAATAACAAAACAGTAGTAATAAATCTTGTTTACATGATTTCAGGTAACGTTTAGAATGGTGGCATTAGGCTGTCCACCATGTCAACTCATAGGATTATTCAGTATGGCTTCATCCTGAGGTGTAAACAGTTGCAGGGTACTGAGAATTCTAAATAAGACTTATTTCTGAGGTTACCAAAATGTCTTTTGTATTCCTTTGGATATAACAAAACTCCTCATCTTCTGTCTATTCAGAGGTGGCTTACCTGATGGCATATGAAGGAGAAAGCCATTGGTTCTGACTTGTTCTTCATTGGAGTCTGGGCCAGCCAGGCTCTGAGGAGAAGAAGGTTATGGGAAGAAGTGCAGACCAGCCTGTCTTAGAGGGAGTCATAAGAGACGGTTTAGCTTTGTTGTTTGTTTGTTTGGTTTGTTTTTTGTTTTTTTGAGACAGGGTTTCTCTGTGTCGCCCTGGCTGCCCTGGAACTCATTCTGTAGACCAGGCTGGCCTCAACTCAGAAATCCACCTGTCTCAACCTCCCAAGTGCTGGGATTAAAGACATTTTGCTTTGTTTTTATTTGTTTTGTTTCCAGTGAAGGATCAAAATACTCTTGTGGGTTGTTGGCCTTACAAATCTATTCCAGATTGAGTTCACCTCTCCAGGTGTTTGCACCTTAAGCACAGTCTCTGGACTTTCTCTGAGGTCTTCTCACCTGAATTGCAGTCTTGCTGCAGATGGGGTTGGGAGGCAGGTTTGGTGTGAGTCTGCAGTTGTCGTGTGAAGAGGGCAGATGGTTGAGGAGGCTGCTGCTCATTTGACAACCCTTGCTGCTTTGCAGTGAATTGAAATCTACCCTCTGAACCCAAATACAAACCAAGGAAGAGATCAAGGTAGGAAGCTAGAGATCTTTAGCCCATCACATCACAGCCCATCTGGGCTTCAGCACTTCCATTCTAGGTCACAAGGTTCCCAGGAATGCAATGATAACTCAGCATGTCTCACTACTGCTGTTAGATTGGCCCCAAGGGGTGCCTGATAGTGCCTTTCTCCTTGGAGCAATTGGCCACAAATGCAAATTTTCATGTAATTTTAGGGTGAGGAGGAGGCCAGGTTAAAATCCTTCTTCAAAGGCTTGAGGATGATTCAGTGTGTACAGGTGATGGTTTTACAAACCCGGCAGCCTATCTTCCACCCCTGGAATCCATGCAAAGATAAAACGAGAGAACTGACTCCACAAAGTTGTTCTGTGACCTCCATGTGAGTGCATGCATACCAAGGTGTGTGCGCATGCACACGCGCGCACACACACACACACACACACACACACATGGGTGCACACACACATGGGTGCACACGCATATTCTGATAAAAATAAATAATAGTAAAATGAAAACTAAAAAACAAACAAAAAAATCTTGGTTTGGAACAGTTTGCTAAAACAAGACAGGTTGCTTGAATAGTTCTATCTGGCACTTGGCTAATTGTATATGCTTAGTCCTATCCAGGGTTTCAAGTTCTTACAACAAGCCCCCACATCTTGGGAGTGTTCCTTGGCAGTGCAGAGGGTGTTTGAAGCTGGACGGGAGTCCTGATCAGGGTAAGGAGAGTTGGCACAGCGCTGCATTACATTCCTTCCCTTGAGGAGTTCACAGAGCCCTAGTCAGCGAGGAATGTAATCAAGCATACTCTACTTTGTGTGCCTCTTGGCACACCCTGGGAAAGTGCTTAATACAGTTCAGGAATTAGGCAGCCCGGCCTTGGAGTTTTAGCCCTTGCTGGGTAAAGGCTGGGGGTTATCAGTCTCTCTACCCTTAGGATTTATTATACAAACAAAAGCTCCTTTTGGCCGCACTAGGGCTGTGTGTCAGGTAGGACTCAGTGGTACAGTGAGAGCTGTGTTATTTGGTGGAGCAGCATGGAGGATCAGCTCTTTCCTGTGGTGTATCATTGCTCACTTGGTGGATTTTATCCTGAATTGTCACATACTGGTAATTGTGATAGAAATTTGAATAATGAATCTCAGGATGCCAAAAAAGTAGAAATGGTGAAGGGGCCTTGTGTGTTGCTTACTTTAGGCTCTCCATTCTGGGAAAGCATCGCTATCTTTGTATATCAGCTCTCAGACAAGCAACAGGAGTGTAAATAATAAGAAATAGTTGACATTTCTTGTAGTTCCTTCCCTCTCTCCCTTCCTCCTCTCCCTCCCCCTCCCTCCCTCCCTCCCTCCCTCCCTCCCTCTCTCTCTCTCTCTTCCTTTCTTTCTTTCTCTCTCTCTCTCTCTCTCTCTCTCTCTCTCTTTCTTTCTTTCTTTCTTTCTTTCTTTCTTTCTTTCTTTCTTCTTGTTGCTGTGACCAAATACCTGATAAGAAACAACAGGAAGGAAAGCAGGCAGACAGGCAGGCAGGCAGGAAGGAAGGAAGAAAGGAAGGAAGGAAGTATACAGACTGTCGTGGTGCTGAGGGCATGCCACAGAACACTGGTCACGACATGGGGCATTTGGTCACTTTGTGTCTGCATTCAGAGAGCCAAGAGACGAATGCTGGTGTTCAGCCCAGCTTCTTATGGGATGGGCCAACTATAGTTAGGGTGGGTTTTCCCTCTTCTGCTAACCCTTCCTAGAAACACCTTCAAAGACTCATTCAGACGTGTGTTTCCATGGTGATTCTAGTCAAGCTGACAGTAAAGATTAAATATCGCAGTATACCAGGTATGGGAAATTATTGATTTTTGTCTATCTGCTACATCCGCCCCTTCCCTCGCAAATCCCATGGTCCTTCTCTGCTTTGGTTTTCAGTCAAGCACACTGTCTAATTTTTGTACATGTACAAAAATCTGTATTTCATATTATATATAATCATGTGTATGAAG
Source organism: Rhynchomys soricoides (assembly GCA_019843965.1). Classification (NCBI taxonomy): domain Eukaryota; kingdom Metazoa; phylum Chordata; class Mammalia; order Rodentia; family Muridae; genus Rhynchomys; species Rhynchomys soricoides. The sequence continues at coordinate 552,915 of JADRCH010000035.1, forward strand.
TTTTGCTTATATATTTGAGGCTGGCCCTGAACTCTCTATACAGCCAACTGCTCTCAAACTGTTGATCCTCCCTAATGCTAGGATTGTACCTGTATTATATCATGTCTGGTCACAGTTTTTTATTCACTTTGTCCTATTACAATAGTAGGTCACAGCAATGAATGAGTAAGAGGGAAATGGGTGAAGGTTCTTAGCACAGAGTGCAGCTTACTCCCTTTGTGTGCACATGCTATGTCCAGAATATAGTTTATCTTAGTCAAAGCTTTTGTTCCAATTACAAGCACATTAATGAAACCTTGAAGTTATAGACTGAGGATAATTAAAAGTTACTCAGAGAGACACCTAACTGTTCATTTATTTGTTAGTTTAAAAGCTGTGTGTGTGTGGGGGGAGCACCAGGATACAATGAAGCAGGCATATAGAATCCTGTGTTCACAGAACCAAAAGTCTTGATGATGGAGATTGGCTCAGAAAGCAATTATTACAGAGAACACGCAAGGGATGTGCTAGAGTTTTGGGCAGACAACTGCATAGGGAGGCTTTGGTGCCAGGGAGAGAAGAGTGATGGGCATATTAGAAGCTGAACAAAGATCTCAGAACGTTCCAGTGTACGCCAGGGTGGAGATGAGGTTTAATCCTGGGATGGCTAATGAAGTCTAGAAGCCCCTTTAAGTCAGTAGGAATTGTTGTGGGAGTTGGATCTGGAGAGAGACACAATCGGACCATTGTTTTATAAAGATGGCAGTGTTTTGGCCATTGCATGGAGAACAGATTGGATGGTGGTGGCTCTCGGTAGGGTCACAGTACTGCATAGTGATGGGTAGGGCTTCAGAACATTTGGGAGTGTAATCATAGACGCATAGGCATTGAGTCTGACTTCTAGGAATATGGGAACCGTCATGTGGGCTAATATTTGTCTATGGTTTTAATGGTCCTGAACAGACTCAGCAATACATGCTCATTGCTAGGGATAGTGATGTCTGTGGGGCCCAGGCACATCAGGATGTGTAAAACTTTTTGGACCCCACCATTCCCAGAATGAATGAATGAATGAATGAATTTCTTCCTCCCTTCTTTGTCTCCCTCCTCCCCTTCTTACCTTTCTTTCCATGCTCTTATCTCCACTTCTTTTTTCGATTTTAATTAATGAATGAATTAATGTTTTAGTTTTTGGCGGCTCTGGGGTGGAGCCTGGGGCTCTGCGTGAGAGAGGTCAGCTGCTACCATGGAGCTGTCTCCCTAGCACTCCAGAACCATTTTGATTCAAGCTTTAGCCTTCCTTCTACACTTTTCATTTCAGAAGGCTGAGGTGTGGGAACGGCGACCAAGCCTCGATGCGTCTCCAGCTTAATCTTGAAGCACTCACTAGCTCTTGTGTGCACCCACAATTACGCCCACTGTGGCCCAGACAGTAGGCAGGTGGGTACCCTGGCTTATCTTCAGAAAGCAGCCAGCAGCTGATGCTTGCTAGAGACTGATGTATCACTAGCCAGATAAATCTGCTTTTGAGCTCAGATTCTTTTCTGACTTATTTGACATATTAACACTCACACTGGAATTTTCATTTGTATTAAAATGGATAAAACTCTGCAATTGGCTATATTCTCATGTGTTTTCTTTGTACCTGAGGCAAAAACACACCCCTTCCCCAGTGGAGTAATGCTTTCTGGCATTAGAATTTGGATTCTGACATTTATACATGTGTATACGTATATCAGGGTAAGGTTTGGATACAGTGGACTAGGTTTGTAGGGAGCTTCTTGAATACATCTCTCCAAGAAAGATGGGCAGAACTCAGTAGATCTTTCTCCTTCCAGCACAGCTTGAGGCTCCTCTGTCTCACCCAGACTCAACATTTCTTTACTTCTCTCTGCTATTCCCACCATACTGCACAGTTACATTATTTCTACTGACAGCAGGTAGGAAGAGTCCTAACAACTTCATGATTATAGAGAAATTATGGAATCTGATGGGAGAAAATGACTATTGTGTCAAAAATATCTGTGCAGAGTTTCACAATAAACGCAGCATAGGCAGATAGATGCCCAAATGGCTCGACAGTCCTGAAACCTGAATTCCTGACACTTGGAGAAGGTGACGTCTTAGTGTTAGAGAGGACTGTATGTCACAGTGGCCTCACAGGGGTCAACTGCAGTGTAAAGGACCTCAGAGCCTTTGAGTAATGGACCAAGGTGGCCCAATCATGGTGAGTGAGTAATGCTGCAAACTCAAGGAAGGAGGGGGAAAAGCCGGTTGTTAATTACTTACTGAGGCGTGCATCCTACCTGAATGGGGAAATCTGAAATTATTTTGTCAGCATTAAGTTGAGTTTTAAATCAAAGACTATGTAATCATGCCTGCATGGAATTAAGTAGTTGCCGATAAGTAGGTACCTGGGACCATCTCCATGGGGATAGTTTATTTTACTAAATGAACCCACTAAATGGGCTGTTATAACTCCACATTATTTCATTGTGGTGCCAGGCTTGGGCTGTAAATGTTGAACAAATTATGCTTGATTCCAGCTGCAAGGCTGGGCCCCCATGAGGGCTGGCTTGCTTCCTTGGTAGTTGGCTCCTTGTTGCCCACTGCAGGGGCATTTCCTCCTCTGATAAGAACGAAGCGGTCACAGGGGACAAGATTGGTTTTGACTTTTGCCTGGAGTAATATCTCCTTTCGTACTTTAATTGGGACTTAGTGTCTATAAAAGAGAGGCAGTCTTGTGTGCTGGGGGCATTGTATGTCCTTTGTTAAAACAAAAATCAAGGGTTTCTATCAAAAAATGGGGAAGAGAGCTAAGCAGAGAATTCTCAACTGAGGAAACCCATAGGGCTGAGAAGCACCTAAAGAAATGTTCAAATGTCCAGTCATCAGGGAAATGCAAATCAAAACAACCCTGAGATTCCACCTCACACCAAAATAGCTAAAATCAAAAACTCAGGTGACAGCAGATGCTGGCGAGGATGTGGAGAAAGAGGAACACTCCTCCATTGCTGGTGGGATTGCAAGCTGGTACAACCATTCTGGAAATCAGTTTGACAGACCCTCAGAAAAATGAACATAATACTACCTGAGGACCCAGCTATTCTATTCCTGGGCATATACCCAGAAGATGCTCCAATATGTAATAAGGACACATGCTCCACTATGTTCATAGCAGCCATATTTATAATAGTCAGAAGCTGGAAACAACCCAGATGTCCCTCAACAGAGGAATGGATACAGAAAATGTGGTATATTTACACAATGGAATACTACTCAGCTATTAAAAACAATGACTTCATGAAATTCGCAGGCAAATGGATGGAACTTGCAAATATCATCCTGAGCGAGGTAACTCAGTCACAAAAGAATGAACACGGTATGTACTCACTGATAAGTGGTTATTAGCCCAAAAGTTCGGAATACCCAAGAGTCACATCACAGCAACTGTAGGGCTGAATGTGAGGTCCCAGATGGAGGACTTGGAGAAGGGACTTGTCCTAGTCAGGGTTTCTATTCCTGCACAAACATCATGACCAAGATGCAAGTTGGGGAGGAAAGGATTTATTGAGCTTACACTTCCATGCTGCTGCTCATCACCAAAGGAAGTCAGGACTGGAACTCAAGCAGGTCAGGAAGCAGGAGCTGATGCAGAGGCCATGGAGGGTTGTAACTTACTGGCTTGCTTGCTTCTCCTGCTTTCTTGTAGAACCCAAGACTACCAGCCCACAGATGGTACTACTCACAAGGGACCCTCCCCCCTTGATCACTAATTGAGAAAATGCCTTACAGCTGGATCTCATGGAGGCATCGTCTCAACTGAAACTTCTTTCTCTGTGATAACTTCAGCTTGTATCAAGTTGACACACAAAACTAGCCAGTACCGGACTGAAGGAGCTGAGGGAGTTTGCAGCCCCATGGAAGGAGCAATAGTGGTAACTGGCCTGACCCCTCGATAATCCCGGAGATTGGACCACCAACCAAAGAATACACATGGAGGGACCCATGGTGCTGGACACATATGCGGCAGAGGAGGGCCTTGTTGGCCATCAGGGGGAGGAGAGGCCCTTGGTCCTGAGGGTGTTAGATCCCCCAGTAGAGGAGAATGCCAAGGAGGGAAGACGAGTGTGGGTGGGTGGGTGGGGGAATACCCCCATAGTGGCAGGGGGAGGGGGAAGAGGATAGGAGGTTCCAAAGGGGAGATCTGGAAAGGAGAAAACATTTGAAATGTAAATAAAGTATCAAAAAAAAAATCAAGGATTTGGGAGATGATCCAGTGGATACAACCAATGCTGTGCAAATGTTCGGACCATAGTTCTGACTCAGAACTTATGAAAATTCTGGGCAGGTAGCCAACCTACATTCCCAGCACTCAGGAGGCTGAGGCAGGGGAGTCCTAAGATGCTTCATCTCAACCTTTGGCCTCCACACTCACAAACATGTGTAAACACCCATCTACCTGTGAGCCGACACACATGTCAGCATGTGCACCCATAAGCATGCACTCCACGCACACATACATGCAAAAAGAGAAATAAGAACATCAAGAAACAAACCAGAAATTAGCCTATTCTGCCATCTTAGCAGTAGAGGTGGCTCGATGGTTACTCTTCCTTGTTTACTTGAGAGGATTTAGAATCATCATGGAAACACATTTGTGGATGTGTCTTATAGGGTATTTCCAGAAGGTTTTAAAGGGGGAAGGAAAACCCATCCTTGAATGTGGGTGGCACCTTCCGGGAGTTCTGAGCTGTGCACAAAGAGAAAGGGGGTTGTGTTTATCACTGGCTTCTTCATGATGGTGGATATGACTAGGTCCCCCAAGTTTCTCCCTCTTCTCTTCCAGGTCTTGAACATTGAGCAGCAGACTAAACCCTTCTTTCTTTAAGTAGCTCTTTTCTGGTATTTTGTCCCAGCAATGAGAAAAGCAGTCAGTGCTGGAATATTCAGAGCTTTCAGTGTGTCAACGCAGCACTCACAGAGAACCCTAGATGATGGTTTCGTGGAACATACCCAGGAACAACAATGCCATAAATATTACAGAATTGCAAACAAGCTTTCCTGGCTTAGCAACGGGAGATGTGTACCGAGCAGATGCAGGGCATTTTGCCTGAGACAGAAAGAGGAAGGCTCTTTCCAGGGATAAAGAAAGAGAGATGGCCTTGGGGTGAGATTAATTGGGGTGCTCACACAAAGTCAAAAGGTTTGTATAAAAGTTATAGAATGTAGAAAGAGTACCTGAGAGGAGTTAGAAGGGGCTGGCTTGGAGTGGCTCACCCAGTGGAGGCTAGCCCACAACAAATGGTCCTGCTGAATGCATAGCTGGAGGCTTGGACTTGGGTTTCTGCTGGTTCTCCAACCTGCCTTGTGTTCTCTAGCTCCTTGATTTCTGATTTGCCAGCCCGGCTTCATGCATATGTCAGTCACAACACTCCAGCTGGGCATGCAACCAACTTCTTTGCTCTTCAACCTTGGAGCTGTTCATAGACTGGCTCCTTTCTTCCACATACAGCAGATGCAAACATATTTCTCAGTGAGAAGCCTGTGACAGGACCCAGCCCATAATCTCCCTTCTGCAGCTATCTGTGAATGCCACGGTGCATGTCTGTGATCTTAGAACCGTAGCGGTGGAGGCAGGAAGGTTTCAAGTTGAGGAATCTAGGCTACGTCGTGAGACCCTTTCTCCCCAAACATATGTCCAGGCAACGAAAGTTCACACTTCGTTCCATCTACCTTGTGCATCAGACACAGGTGGAGGAGAAGAATAGGGAGAGGATTAGAGCCCAGACATGAGGAGCCACTCTCAAGCAGACGCCAGGCGAGCCATGTCCTGTACAACAGCCAAGAGATTGGAATTTTGGGCCGATCCAGACGGTGACTTGTGAGAAGTGTTTGCAAGATACCTGGGCGAGGAAGGTAATGGTGCTGGCAGCAGGAATGTCGTTGAAGAAACATTCCAAGAGGACTATAGGTCCTGTGGAGAGATGCCAGCAACAGATAGACTGAGAGGCTGAGAGCAGAGGAGGTCTCAAGCCCATGATAATGGGAGGAAGTAAAACTTCGAGCCTTAGACTCATCTTGCGCTTCTGTAGACTACTCATTAATTTCTTTTTATGTTGCTGAGGATCAAACCCAGCACATACTAGGCAAAACTCCCTGTCGTAGAGCTGCAGGTCAGTCCTGTCTACTCCACTCTTACACTGTCCCAATGTCATTAACATTCTTAAAGGCATGGGGCTCATACTTACTGCAGAAGATTGGATTGGATGCTCTGAAAGGGAGAAGGAGCAAACAGCTCCTTGATGAAGGGTGATAACCGCAGCCGGTCTTCAACCTTAGGCTCTCTGCTTTTTATTTTTATTTATTTATTTTAATAACTTTGCCGGATTTGCAGGTACATTTTCATTATCTGACCTGGGGGATTCTGAACTGTGCTGATGGGAGAGTGGGGCATCCATTACATGCTGACACAAGCATTCCTACCTTTACATTTCATTTTAGTGAAATCTTTTTCTTTTCTCGTGATTCCTTTCTCAGAAATAATGAACTCTAAGTTAAGCTTCTGCTGTAGTTCTTCATACAGTAGGGCTACATGGCCTTCATACAGGAGGGTTATATGGTCATTCCTACATTGGCTTAGATAAACTGTCTTGGTAGGTGAAGGAGCTTGCCGATGGGTGTTCTTGGCTCTCAGCCTGGGCTGGAGGATCTAGGAACAGCTTTGCTCTATGTGTCTCAGAGACTTTAGTTTCTCTTGGTCCTAGCTCTTTGTGGTGGTTAATGGCTAGTGAATGTTGTTGTTGCTTTGTTTGTTTTGCTTTGTTTGCCCCTCCTCCTCATCAGTGGTATACACTGCGCCTTCTGCATACCGAGTCTGTGATCTTTCTCCTGCCTAAGTCACTTTGCTCATGGTTGATAACTCTAAGTGTTTCTAGGATATGCTTTCGGTGCTCTGGCATAACACACAAATTCATATTATAACATTTTAAACACCCTGGTGATATTTGGTCTTTACTTTGCATTATGTCACTCAGCATTTGTCCTGAACCCTCTTGATATGTCCAGCTGACCTTAGGTTCATGCTCCAGCTCAACCTCCTACTGTTGGCAGTGCAGGAGTGTGTTATCTTGCTCAACCCCCTCACTATCTATCTATCTATCTATCCATCCATCCATCCATCCATCCATCCATCATCGATCTATCCATTCATCTGTCTATTGAAAGGGGGTGATAGGGGGATTGAACTCAGAACATCATACGTGTTAAGCCCACACTGCTCCACTGAAATATACTCCAAGCTTTCTATTAGTCTTCATTTATTATTTACTGATGTGTGTGTGTGTGTGTTCACTTGTACATTCATGCACAGTTCTTGCACATGCCACAATCCACATGTGATGGTCGTAGGACAGCCTTTAAAGGATGGGGGTTGTTCCTTTCCTTTCATATTGTTTTGAGGCAGAGTGTCCTGTGTTTTAGTTGTGCTTTGGATGGTAGGTTAGCAGTTCAAGGAGCTTTTGGATGACTTTTCCGTTTCTACCTCCAGTTTTCGGGGGAGTGCTGTGATTACAGTTGGGTGCACGGTAACCTTTATGTGGGTCTTGGGGATTCCGAATACAACAGTCAAGTTTGCATGGCAGAGGTCATCACCGATTGAGGCCTTTCCCTGGCTATTTATTTGCTTATTTATTTAAAAACAGCCCTGTGCTGTAGATATTGCAAACAATTTCTTTTTCTAAGTGTGGAATCTGAGATTTAAAGGTTAAGCCATTTAATGGCTATCACTGGCTAAGCCATGTGGGTGAGATTCAAAGTATAGGTCCTTCTTAGTCTCGACAACCTCAAAGGGCAGTTGAGTGATAGCTGGGTTTGTGGTATGCTCCCCAACCCCGCCAAGATGAGACTGGCCTGACCTTATTGAAGATGCACAGTAGCAAGTCATGTGATAAAAAACAAAAGAGCCAAAGTCCACCCCCTTGTCATTTTAAATTGTGACCATCTCTTGCTGACGCCTGTTTGAAGTGGCACTTATTTTCTAAGCTCTTTCTGTGATAGTCAAGTTTTGCCTTTTATATCCTTGGCTCTTTCTTTTCCCGTTCTCTCTTTTATTTTCTTTTAGCTTTCCCATTTTCTGGCACATGTGTTCTTTTCCTTTCAAAATGTTCCAGTGTATCTCCCTGGGAGGAGTTTCAGGTGCATGCTTGAATTATTTATTGTACTGGCCTGCTTTTGGCAGTGACTTCCCCAGGAGAATGCCAGCCACAATTATTAACAACAGTTACCAACAGATTGGAGGACAAAGCTTAGAAACATTTGAGATGTTTCTTTCAAAAATGCAGGCTTTTCATGTAAACATAAGATACCCATTCCGGTATACCTCTTTCAAAAGCCCTGGCCACCCCAAATAATTTTGTCGTGAGCCATAGAAAAGCTGTTTGTTTGTTTATTTACTTATAATTTTTGGTATGCTGGAGGATGGAGAGGTGGCCCAATGGATACAGTACCTACTGGACAAGCATCAGGACCTGAGTTTGAACTCCAGCTCCCATGTAAAAGTGTGAGACTACAGTGTCTCCTGTGACCAAACAGTGCACCTGTAAGCTATCAGTGGGATGGTGGGAAGGGAGATAGATGCATCCCTGGAGTTCCTGGTCAGCCATGGAAGTCAAATTAGTGAGCTCCTGGTTCAGTAAGAGACCCTGTCTCAAAGAATAAAGAGGATCTCAGTAGAGGAAGACACCCATGCCAGTCTAAGGCCTGCATGTGCACGCACATGGACTCCATACATGGACCCACATGTTCATTTCAACGAGAACATATCTCAAGGGCACTGTCGCCGTATGTGGTGGGAGGTCATACGCTGCATAGCTCCAGAGTACCACTTACCTTTCTGTATATATGGAGAAGTCTGTATACCCTGAGTTGAAGACACACAGTCGATTCTCACTTGCAGTAGCAAATAATTAGCAGATACTGAACTGATGCTGTTAGGAGAAATACAGTCTTGGACCTATATTTCTTCCTAGCCTGAGGGGCTTCTGACCTCATACTTGTAACTGATCAATACCCAGCCTCGTTTTATATATTTTGCTTAATGGCATCGTATTTGTACATCACTGTTGCATTCTCGCTGAACTCATGACCAGCAGCACTCCAGCTCATGCCTGAATGAAGTCCATCTAACACATGTGCTTTCTCTAGAAGATACACACTGTCTCTGGTGCTTGGCAACACCACACAGCTCTTCACTGCTATGCCTGGGGTGACTTCCAATGTGACGTCATTATTGCTACCGCCACCAACCACAGAAAAGAGAAGGGTGTGGCATTCCAAGACTGCAGAAAGGACACTTACATACAGTACAAGGGCTAAAACAAGAAGACCGGGTGTTGTCTGGTTTGCCTCCTCTAGGAATGTGTGTGAATTTGGGGGACTCAGTTTCCCTTGCTCTGTACACACACACCAGTGCTACAAAAGGGGTTATCACTATTGATTTTAGGTTATAGACGAACCCATAAATATGGAATTAACAAATAATGAAGATTGGCTGTACTTTTTTAAGGTGAGAAAGCAGGGCGCCCAGAGGTGTGGGTTGAGACCCATCTTAGGGGTGCTCCAGAACTGAAGCTCCTTTATACAGGGACAACTCCTCTCATCTCTCCAACCCCACTGAGGAAAGAGCTCAAACAGATGACAAGACTTGGTGAGGGCCACAGGGAATTAGTGACAGTGGGCCTTTGAGCTGGGAGCATTTTGACACTATGCTGCCCTGCCCTTTCTGTGTGTTACTGGGAGACTTGACACAGGACCAGCTGGAGCTGTTCTACTGAATTCAATGGCTCCTCTTGGCAAGATTTCCCACCCTGTCTGCCTAACTCCTCAACCAGGAACTTTTCTCTGTGTCAGACAGGAAGCCTTTGGTCTTCCCATGGTGCTGGGATCAAATGCAAGGCCTGGTGCTTGCTAGGCAAGAGGAATTGCTTTTTCACTGGATGTGAGCTCTAGGCTAAGTGCTGGGATATAGGATGACAGAACCCTACAGGAGCAGTCACAGAGGACTGGCACACACAGGCCCCGAACCTTCCAGAAGAGACTTCTGCCAGAAGAGAAAACAGGTGCCACCTCACAATTTTATCTTGAGAAGCTTTTCATGTCAGCCATTTAGATAGAACATGAACAGGGCTTGACTGTACTTAAGTGACTTTTGTCATCCTTTGATTCAATCTCTCCCATTTTGGAAAAGAAAAAGATGTGAAATTCGTGACAGTCTCATGCCATCTCTTACAGAGCCAGAAGAAAATGTCCAGTGGCTCTTTATAGGTCCCACTGTTTCCAGGGGTACTTTGAGTCAAATTTTACTTATCAAATATGAAGTGAAATACCTTCTTTAATTGTATGTTTATACCTGTTTGTGTGCATAAGTATGTATTTCTTTTAAACGTAAAGAAAAGATACTTGATTGCGTAGCTTTTCTTGTTGATGAGTATAGACTTTTTAATTGTTAATTGCTGATACTGTTTCTCCTCCAAAGTGATATGTTTCCATTTGATTGTTCATCTCCGGGTAATAAGAATATTCCCTCTTAGAAACAGAGGTGACTAGAAAAGGGTAGTTGCAGACACTGTCTAGGAATCTGGACTGTGCCCCAGGGAAAGTCTCCTTATGATTGACATATGTCATCTTGGCATTGATGAATGTCTATAGTCTCACTTTATGCATGAGATTCACATCAGCATCTAGATTTGGAGTGTGTGTGTGTGTGTGTGTGTGTATAATGGCTACCAGGAGGTATTTTGTGGTTAGTGTGAGTGGGTTCTACACCTGTCTCACTGTTACCTTGGAGACACCTAAGGCTTCCCATTTTTCTGACTTCTCATTGGTAGAACAAGTATTATAAAACAGGCCTCAATTGATTGTTTGGTGATTTGATGCAGTAACTATGATAAAGTGCCCAGTGGCCATGCTTGCTACAAGCAGAAGGTCTGATGAGTGTTTATATTTGTGGTAATCAGTGGCCAGTAGGCTCTAGATGTCATTGGAGATGTGTGTACTTGGAGTATACTGGTGTTCTTTAAGACAGGAGCTTCCCGGCTTGGCCTGGCTAATTGGTACCACACCCTCCTTGTACAGGTGATGCCAGGCCCTCTGTCAACATCACGTTCAGGTTCACTGGCGATGCTGGTGTCCCACTGATGTTACGTAACCCTTCACAGTCTCATCCTGAGCAGCAATAGAAGTCATCAAATCCAGTGAGGGCCACTGTAGTTAGGAATTTTATTTTACCCACATGTAAAGCTTAAATATATATATATATATAGGCCAGAGAGAGCAGTTGAGCTTCAGGGCCAAGAACTGTGAGCTGTGTCTGGAGGGATCCACACATCTGGAGAGGCTGTGGTCAGAGGATCAGGGAAAACTAACCCAGGGTCAGTAATAGTACAGATAATCCAGACTTTCATCCAGGATGTATGTAGAGGATATATCTATCCAGTGGGTGAAGCAATGCCTCTGAAGCAAATAGTCTTATAGTCTGCTTTCATAATCAGGATTGATTTGTTTCAGCCTGGATAAAAAGATCACAGCTGTTACGTAATAATTCCCTGTGGCCTGCCACCTCAAGCTCCTGGATGAATGACTTAATCTCTCTGAGCTTCAATTGCTCTTCCTACAAAGGGAGAATATTTTCTGTCCTTATTTCCTAGGGCCATTCTGAGGATTAAATGAGATAGTTATGAGAAAACTAACTCACACATGATGATGTACAGTCACAACTTAGCACAGTGCCTACCTTTGCCTACCTACAGCATTTGATAAATGTTAGCTATTCTTTATGTTGCCGTTGTACTGAATTTCTAATAAAAACTTTGACCTTCTTTAGCCTTAGGTAAGTATCCAATGCTGAGGCCCTTTCTACCTTCTGGTTCCTGTGATCATAAGCACTCACACTGCTGTACCCATACATGCGTGTGCTTTTGGGGTCCGTGTGTCATGTATTTATGTTACCCCGACCTTGTTTTCTAAGGCTTGAAGGATGGCCCAACTTTGGGAAGTTCTACAATGTTCTTTGGAGCTACGTGCCCATCTCCATGCTAAACAATACACTGCCATTCACAGGCTGGCACAGTGATGGCAGCCGATAGGTCTTGGTCCCATGGGGCTGAGGATGCGATTCCTGAACAAGCAAATGCAGGGACTTAAGGAGAGAATCTGGGTCATAGCCAAGAAACGAACCACTGCCGATTGAACAAGAGAATCTGATGGGGTATATGACAGAATCAATTTCTAAAAGTTCTCTTCTATTTGTATTTGGACCTCACTTCCCACAGGTCTTTGAAAGACCTATTTAGGTGTACAAAGGTGACTACTAAGAGACCTGTGACGACATTGATTTGATTTTGCCCTTTAGCTCCTACATCTATTAGTTTACCTTTCTCTTCTCTCATCACACGCCTCTGGATTCTGAAATACCAAAGGCTGTTCCACAGCGGGGTGTTGTGTTCGTGGAGGAGACTATGAGGCGCGGTGAGAGTTTACTGAGCACTGAGTGTTTTTTTTTAGCACAAACAGGTCTTTCAGATGTTGAAAAGGTTTGGGAACATTTTCAGCATTTGTATAATGAAATGTATAAAAGGAGGTTGAATTATATTAAACTAGATCTTCTTCCTTGTGCTTCCTCAGTTTACCTAGTTGAGAGAACTTATTTAAAGTACTTGTGTCATTGACTGAGATTTGTTATTGGAAGATATTAGGTGAACTGCATATATATTAATATATATGTCAATTGTATGTGTTCATACATTTGCACACATACACACACACACACACACACACACACATTCATGCACACATAGTTTTGATATAGAGTCTCCCTTTGTACCCCTGACTATATAGATATGGATCTTGCTTTTTAGACCAGGCTAGCCTTGAACTCATGGAGATCTGCCTGCCTCTACCTCCTGAGTACTGGGATTAAAGGCAGGGGCCACCATTATATTTGGATATGACCTCTGTCCCCTTTGATTGATTGATTTGGTGGCTTCTTTTATTTGTTAAAAGACCTCAACAGAGTGGAGCTTTTTGTGTAATCCATTTCCAGTTTTATTTTACTTTTTGTTTCAGAAATTACAAACTAATAAAAGAGAAGGGTTTAATAAATCTCAATGTGTTAGTGCTGTTAATTCAGGTTTTACTTATTTATTTATTCTCTATGCTACCCACTTCCTACCCTGTATTACAGCATTTTAAAGTAGATTCTAGTAATATAATACAATAGATATTTTAATATCTACATGTAAAAGATAATGAAACTTTAGAAATTTATCTAAGACGATGTTCTCATAAAATCAATAACCTCAAATATTTAACTGTATTAAAATTTCTAATTGTTATTTTAGTTTTTCTTTGTTTTTAAGCGTCTATTACAGGCCCAAACATTCTGATTGTTTGCTGTATTCTCTTATTTATCTCTCCAGTGACCCTTTTTAGAAAGTTGTATTTTCATTTACTTATCTGTTTCTCTGCTCTCTGTGAGAACTGCAATAGTTTCCTAACGTCCTTTACCAACTTGTCAAGATGTGTCCAGATGATCCACCCCTCTCAGCCCTAGTTTCTTACTTTGTAAATTTATAATGTTGAGCCAGACTGTCCTTCAGGTCATTTATAGTTGTCAGATTTTGGGGAGAGGTTGGAGGAAACATTTTGACCTTTTTCTGTGAGAAATGAAGTGGGGTTTTTTTGTTGTTGTTTTTAGAATGGACAAAAATTAGAGCTGAAGATAAAAGTTGGGAACAAAGATCTTCAGCATCTGGAAGTGTGGTTTTGGGAGCTGAATTAAGACAAAGCATTTGAACCGATTCCCAACACAGGGCAGGCGGGAAAGGCAGCAGATAGATACAGTCTACATCATGTGTAATCACCACAACCTGAGCCTTCCCATTTTCCATCAAAGTAGTGACCGTGTTGACTCTTGCTGAAGGAGAGGTCTCGTAGAGGGAACAGCCCTTTGCCAGCAGGTTTTCTCTCAGCGTGGACCAGCAGCTTTTGCTTCTTCCGCTTTGTCTTTCACCTCCACTTCCGGGCAAGTCTAAGCAGCGTGGTAGCTGCTTGATGGTCCATGGCGTAGGTGAACTGGTTAATAGCAGGAAGTACTTTGGGCTGCTTATCAAGATAGCCCTTTGCTACAGCAGAAGAAAGTAGTGGTGACGTTTGACGAAGCGAGTGAGGACCTTTTACGGCTGGATGTCTTGTCCAGTGCCACAGCCCTTAAGCTTCTTCTTAAGCAAGAGAATTCATCATTTTTTTTTGGCCCCCTGCTTCTTCACAGCTTAGGGGACTGGGGCCATTTCCTCCGCTTGCCTTCCTTTCCTGTTGTATCTTGCTCAGTCATAAGAGAAAGCCAAGCATTTATCTTCCATATAGTCGGTGTCAGTGGAGTGGGACCTAAACCTGCCTGGAAAGAAGAATGGGTAAAATGGCCCAAATGTCTACTTGAGAATCTCTGGGGCTGTCCCTTTATTAGTGAGAGTGAACAGAAGAGGACTAAGTTCCACAAAACCTGAGCTGACCTCAGTCTGGTTGGTCTATACTCTCTAGAGGACTTGGTGGTTAGACTGTCCACTGGAAGCAGAGTCACTCTGCTGGGAGAAGAAGGCCCCCTCCAGGATGGTCTTTAACCTCTTATGTACCTTGTTCACTTCAAATCTCCTGTACCTCAACAAAAATAGCCAGGTGACATGAGAAGACAGTATGTGTGTGAAAACCCAGTGGAAAAAGAGATGGCAGAAGACCTGCCAGGGTCACAGATGACAGAACCAATCACCAACCGTACTTTTAAATCATTAAAATTAGTATTTTTTATTAGCTACTTTTCTTATTGCTGTAACAAAACACCATAGAGAAGTTGATGGTCAAGAAGCTCAAGGAAGAGGGAAGGATTCATTTTGCCTTGTTTGAGAGGCTGCAGAATGTTAGGGAGAGAATGGCAGACAGAGTTTGAGGTAGCCAGCCATATTGCATCTGCAGACACAAGGTAGGGAGAGACAAACCCTGGCACTCCACGCATTCCTCTCTCCTTTGTGGTTCAGTCTTGCGTTCCAGCCCATAGGTTGGTGCTGTGGCTATTTAAAGTGGATCTGCCTTCCTCAGTCAATCAATCCTTCCTGGGGAGCTCTACATGGATATATCCAGAAGTGTGCCTACTAGGTAATCCTAAGTCCATTTAGGTTAGCAGTGAAGATCAACCATTCTAGAGATGGAGCAGTTGAGATAACTGGAAACAAAGAACTAAATGAGATGACTTAACTGGAAAAACATTGACGTTAAAAATTCACTGAATAGTTTTATGGTAGATTTAACTCGCTTGAAGAGAAAAGTCACAAGCTTTTCCTTTCTCCTACCTAGTATGTTTTTTAAAATAATTGTTAATTATGAAAAATTATCTACAATAAAGTAGTAAGAGTGGTAAAGTAGGCCTCAGTGTTCCTGTGATCTAGCTTAAATGACCTCTAAGTCATGATTAAACTTATTCTGTCTGCACGTGCAACCTTTTTTCACACTGTTACTCTGCAGACTGAGGACGTCACAATCTGTTACCTTGTACCCTGATTGCTGATTTCCAGTGTTGACCTTATTATTATGGTCATGTGACTATTGGACCTCAGTTCATTGATTTCTTGTGTAACTTTGGCTTATTATTAATATTAATTTACTTGATAATTGTATCTTGATTCTTTTAATTTCCTGCCTGTTATAATTCATTCCTAATGCTCTGACCAAACTCTTATGTTGATATCAGTATGGTGATAAACTTCAGATGTTCAGATGGAACCATTCCTTCCCCCCCACCCCCCGAACCATCTCTCTAGTAGTTATTTGAGATCCTTCCTCAGTTGCTCAGTGTTTCTTCTTTACTGGGCTTGCAACATGGCTGTTGTCTTGATTCTTCTCTTATGTGCCCTCCTGCACTGAATGCCATGTCTGGGATCCTTCATTTTCCTTAGTGTGCTTGCCCAGCTCAGAAGAGCTGTCACCTTCACTCACCCTTGGAGGGAAGGTCAGTTAGTTAGACTGTACTTTCAAAGCATCTTGGTCTACCTTTACTCTTAATAGGAAGCCTGGCTTAGCCTCCTAGGTGGTGAGTGGTTTCTATGAAGCCTTTACAGATTTTTTCCATTGTCTTCCACCTCCCATAGTTAGTGGGAAAGTGTATGCTGTTACGATCACCAGTAAAAACCTTCTGGAATGTCCAGAACTTACGTCTCTCACTTTTCTGGAGTTTCATGACAATATACTATGGTGTATTTTTATCCACCATGCAAAGACCATTAGAGCCTTCCAGTCGTGCCCTCCAATCTGGAAACTACACTGCAGTTGAGGCGCTCTTCCTTCCCTCCATCTTCCATGGCCCACTCTTCAGGATTAGAATCTTCCTTGCTTTCTAACCTCCCTCCTCTTTGCTCTCATTTGGCATTGCTGATTCCTTTGAATCAAAATTAGAACAAGGTATGCTTTTTTAATGGCTTAAACAGTTTATAGTCTTGTAAAATGCTGACCTCAATTTTAGAGAAAGAAAGACCTTATGAATCAATAAAATAGTTTTGCGTGGACAATGAATGAGCAGATATAGAGTAGAACTTGAGTGTAAATTTATTTTGTTCGTAGATGAAAGTAAATCAAACAGACTTCAGGGGACAATGAAATGGCTCCATGGGTGATGGTACTTAACTGTAAGAGTGCTGACAGGGGTTCAGTCCCTGGAACTTACTGTGGAAGGGGAGTAAGAAACACTTCTCAATTGTTATACACACACACACACACACACGCACACACACGCACACACACACACACACACACACACACACCATGGCATGTGCACACCTGCACTTGCACACACAGCAGTAATAAATAAAAATTATAGAACTGGACTTCAGTATCACATAAACTTGGTTTTGATTCTTGCTTTTCTGTTACTGGTTTCTAAGGGGAAACCTTATGTCCTCTTCAAGTCTCAGTTTCTCTAACTCTAAAATGGGCGCAATAATAGCAGTCATCAGATACTCATTTGAATATGATAGCTTATTGAAAGGCCTTTAGCCTTGAAGCTGGCCTGGCTGAAGAGACCCTGTAATGACAAGTGGAAACTGCTTAGGAGAGATGGAGTGTCACATGACTCTTGATGTCTTTCTCTGGTTCTGCCTCCTCCTGGCTGTGTGATGTTTAAGATATTTCTTTTCAGGTTTGGTTTTGGTTTCATTAAGTTTAAAACGGAGATAAAACCTCTTTCTCTTGGGCACTCCTTGTAAGGACTGTGCACAGCAGGATGCTGTAAGCAGCTAGTCTTTCTGTGTTTGGCTAGATGTTATTAAGATGAGAAAATACTGGGCTGGAGAGATGGCTCAGCAGTTAGGAGCACTGGCAGCTCTTCCAGAGGTCCTAAGTTCAATTCCCAGGACCCACATGGTGGCTCAGAACCATCTGTAATGAGATCTGATTCCCTCTTCTGATATGCATAAAGACAGAGGGCTCATATACATAAAATACATGAATAAATAAACTTAAAAATAACAGATGAGGAAAGTCTATGGCACATCGGTAACTGGAGCTTTTGTTCTCTGCAACATGTTCCTTGTGGTACCTTCCTGGGCTAGGATTTTCTTGACCGTTTACATCTAATTACGAATAGTGACAATTTCCATGTGTTCATATAGCGAAGTCTGAAGGTGACTTTGGAAGAACTAAGAATTAAAATAGGCAGTCTGGTCTAAAACATTATATAAAGAAAATGTAATGTGCTTCATTCCAAATCCCAAGACTTCCTCTTCTAGACAGGATGGGATGTAGAAATTCAGTTATTGGGAATGTGTGGTTTGTTTCTTTATAACAGTATGGAACTCTTGTTTTTTTTTTTGTTTGTTTGTTTTGTTTTTGGTTTGGCTTTGTTTTTACATTAATGAAGACTCAAATACTTTTGGAACTGAAAAGTAGCTTAGGGAATATGTGATTAAAACATTTAATTTTATTGATGAAGGAATTAAGCTAGAGAAGGGCTGATATTTGTCCAAGACACAGCTGTGAAGCCAAAGAAAATGGCTGTACCGTCTACATTTCAGCTCAGTATATATACTTATACAAAGCCGGTGACAAACCATAGTAGAAAAGGTAGAATCCAGATGGTTTTCAAAACGAGTTATTTAAATTATTCAAGAAAACGAAACACATCGCCAGTGAATTGGGATTTGGTAAGCATTTTTGAGTTTCTAAATTAACACCCTAATTTTCATATGCTACAGGGCTACTATGTATTATTATTAATTAATTAATATTAATTATGTATTTCTTTTAAATTATTTAGCTCAAAATGTATCTAAACCATCAATTTTTCCTGTTTTGAGGACTTTGGTGATCACAACTGTTAACTTGAGGATCATGGTCACAGATACTCAATAACTTGCCCAGGGAATTGAACTCTTTGGGCAGGTAACATCTTCAGTGGGATCCATTCTCTTCTCAACATTTGTTGTTATAAATCATCGTGACTGTGAATATACAGGGTTTCGTAAAGTCCTGTGAAATTCAAGGAAGGCACTTACTGGTAAAAATCCAGGTGACATTCCTCTGATTGGCCACAGAAGACCTCAGGTCCTTACACATAAAGCATTTTCTTATTTGGAACTAGTGGGTGTGAGAAATAGTCTTGTTTCAAAAACTTACAGTCCAAGAATGTAATTCGTGTTTTGGGGGGTTTGGGGTGCTTTTCAATATTGCTTTTTTTCCTTCTGTGCTGAATCAAGATACAGGTTTGGGATTCTTTTGCTTTTTTCTTGCTTTGGCATTCTGCATAGGCCCAGTAACAGCATGATCCTGGATGTGGCAGAATTGGGGCAGTGCCCAAAGATCAGAAAGTCCCTCAGTAAGTGGCACGCTTTAACTCAGAGGCCCAAGGGCCCCAGCATCTTTAACTGCAGATGTGCAGTGGGGCTTGAAACTTTAGGTCTGGCCTCTCCTTTCTCCATCTTAACTTGCTTCTGAGGCATTTGCATTTCTGTTTTCTGTATGCCCACTGTGCTGCTACCAGAGCAAAGAAGTCCAGCTGTGAAGAAAGGATACACAGTGCCTTCCAAACAGTTTCTTCTATGGCCTTTCTCCTCACTCTTTACAGGAAACCCTACCCAGGCCCAGCTGTGCATCTTGTTCCCTGTGCATGATAGAGAGACAGCTCTGTGCTTTAGCTTTTCATTTCATATTGGTTTTTATTATGACATATAGCTGATTCATTCTCTTTTAAAAATGTCTAGTGTTCCATCCTAGAAACGGGTGTCTTGTCTTTATTCCATTTTTTTACAGATATTCCTCTTTTCCTCAGGTAGGCAGCATCCTTAAAGGCACCTCTCACTTAAATGTGTACTGCCTAGAGGGCTGCTTTTTCTAACCTAGGGAAGGCAAGCTGGTGAAAGCATAGGAATACATCTGTCACTATCTGCACATCCCTATAACCTCTTGGCCCAGGAGAGGTGGTATGTGTTTATGTGTTTGCCAGTGACAGAGCTATAGTGGTGGCTTCAGAAAGCAGCAGAGCATGGACAAGTGAGTGAGTGTTTGGGTATTGTCAGTGGTGAATCTGTAGATTGGACATAATGAAGCAGAAAATCAAGATGCTTCACTGTCAGAATTTTCAAGGTCAATGCTGCTGCTAACTTTCTTTTCAAGTCAGGTTAGTGCAGGACTTTATTCCTGCAGCTCTGAGTGCCTTCCTGGACAGGAGGTAGGTCCCAGAACTTCTAAAGTCCATCTCAGGAAGAGCGCACAAACTCCTGGAGGACACTGAAATGTCAGGTTTAGCCTGCCTTCAAGCAGGCAGGCTAAACTTCAGAAAAGTAGTTTTTAAACCTTTTATAGAAGAGGGACTTGTTTTTCAAAAGAACTGTCTTTACCATCTCCAGTACATAGAAGGGAGAAAGTGGTATGGGAACTGTAGGTTTTGGTAGCACTGGGGATCTGGTTGGTTTTCATCAACAATTTCAGCAGCTAGGTGTCTTCCTAGAACACAGACTGTGAGAAGGTTGACCAGATGGCATTTCTTTTCAACCAAGGCATTATGTCTCTTGCTTCTTTGCCTTTAGAGAGAATTTAGGTGCTATGAAGAGTATGTTTTACACATAATTTCAAACAGGAGACACCTTCCTCCTGGACCTTTTTTTTCCTTAAGTGGCCCACCTTTACTTTGTTAAGTTGAAGGGTCCTTTTGATAGTTGAAGATAAGCTGCACAATTTCAGTTAACGTTTAGCTACTAAAGGAAAAATTTAAAAGTATTTGAACTGCAGACACTAGCTTGTAAGGGCAGCAAGCATTTCTGCAAATTCCAAAGCCTGTGAGATTGATTGCTCTTAGTGTTTGCTATGGCCAAATGATTAACTAGGACCCTGCAATGAGGCCTCTGAGAGATTTACGCTGTGAATGCAGGAAGGATGTTTGCATATAACCATCAGAGGTTGTTTGTTTAGGCCCTTTAAACCTTGTTTGTCTTGGAGACAGTCACTTCTTCCATCATTTTTCTTTCCTTTTGTATTTTATTGTCTTTTGCAGAGGCCCAAGCCAGCCTCTTAATATTTACAGAGTTTGGTTATCTAGGCTTTCTTGGGGCTTCCCCTAAGTCTGTGTGAGAGAGGTGTGCTTCAGGTCTTCTGAAGTTTTTGCTGCCACCAATGAAGGAGCAGATCTTATGATTAATCAGTTTCCCAAACTAAAGAAATACAATTCTCACAAACACTGACATATATTGTAATTATTTAGAATTTCAAAGTGAAATGTATGCTGATCAAATCTAGGACCAGTTTTTATGGAATTTTCTTTCTAACACCTTTTCTCATATTTTTATTATGGATGGAAAATTCAAGTTCACTCACTTTGAAATAGCATGTTTTATATAAACAAATTATTGATGAGGGCCAGCCTTGGTGATACAAACCTTTAACCCCAGCACTTGGGAGGCAGAGGTAGGTAGATCTCTGAGAGGTCAAGGCTAGCCAGGGCTCACATAGCGAGATCCTTTCTCAAAACCAAAACCAACAGAAAACAACAACAAAAAACCAATCAACCAAACAATGACGACGATGACAACAACAACAACAACAACAACAACAACAACAACAACAACAACAGTTGGGCTTGTAGGTCACTGAGATACAAAAGTGAACAGGGCAGACCCAATGCCTACCTTCAGTGAAGCCCTGGTCTCATTTTTAAGTCCATAGCTCTAAAAATATCTGCTAAGAAGTCTGCTGTTCCACTCTTCCCACGGGACACTGTTTGAGGGAGTCCATATGCTGCAGGATGCAAAATCATCATGTTGGTGGGACTTTAGTTCTCTGGGCCTTTAGAGCAGAGCTAATGGAAGAGGAGGAGCACAGACAGCCCTGTTCTGAGCACAGTGACAAAGGTTATTAAAACCCACTGTCATTCACACATAGGAAGGTGATTGTCTTTAAAATTTATCCTCCTTTAAGCGAAATGCAGACCTAAAGAGAAGAAGGATTCTATGCTCATTCTCTGATAACAAGAACTTAGAGATTTAACACCTGCCCAGTGAATATGGTTGTGTTGCCTGTGCTGCCCAGGGGGTGGCTTTCCAGAGCCTTCTTCTTTTCTTATCTTTCTATTACCTAGCAGGAGTACAAAGGTTGAGCAGCAGACCTGACCTTGAGGATTTTTTCCTTGTTGTTGTGAAGGCGTGTTATAACTTTGTTCACCTGGGCAATGAGTACTTTAGTTTGTGAATGGGTAGAGACATACTGGTCAATACTGTTCTGAAAAGGACCAATTCTAAATAGCAGTTCAAATGCCCAGCCCATCTGTTCTGTCACACCACAACATGATTTGTTATATCATTATGTGCATTTTTGAATTGATGCCTTTTCTGGTGAATCCATGTATGTTTGGAGAACTATCTTGTGCGTGGCTTTTTGAACGATGAGGTTTGTCTAAAGGCAGTTTTGCACTGTTTGAAGGAAGACTAAGATATAAGCAGGAGACTGGGAAATTTAACACAACAGAATACATGGAGTTTCTTGTCATTACACCTTTGTGAAGGGTTCAGGGTTGCTTATCCTAGACCTTCAGGGAGAACAATGCACCTAACAGTTTTAAATGGGGTCCATATTTTAATTTAGAAATGAAGATTATTTTAAGTTTTGCTTATGTGTTTTCTCCCTAATGGAAGCAAGCATTTTTGAGTTTAAGAAATGCCTGTGCCAGGCATGTGGCATATATCTTTAACCCAGGGAAGACAGAGCAGGCAGATCTATTTAAATTTGAGGCTATCCTGGTCTACATACAGAGTTCCTGGGCAGCCAATGCTACATAGTGAGACCCCTGTCTCCCCAAACCAGACTGTCAAACCAAACCAAACCAAACCAGCAACACAAAACAACACACTCTTCTTTTGCCCATTTCATCTGTTTTTTTACAGTAATAAACATTTCCAAATATTTGCTCTTCATTGGAGTAGTCCAAGGCCAATAACTGTCAGAGAATGTCTGATTATGTTTTGGAGAGTCAGTGGATTCATTATGCAGACATTTAACGAAGGTCTCACTGCACATGGCAGGACAGTGGGAATGAATGCACACTCTGTTTCTTGGCTTGGATGTAAACCTGGCTCTTGGTGTAAGGTTCCTTGTATGATACAACTGTAAATTGATGAACATTTTCCCAGGAGATTGGTTTCAGTACCTGCAGTCATGTTCCATCCACCCACCAGGCCTGCTCACTTCATGCCTAAATATAGGATCGTGTGCCCCACCCCCTTTTGTTCTCGATGACCTACTATGAGTTTAAACTTCCGTTATTGCTTGCCTATTGTGGCTGTAGCTTAAAGCTCTCCCTCTCTCCATGTCTGTTGCAACTCTTCTCATATTCACTCCCAGGATCCTGCACACTGAGTGTCCAGTGTCATTTTTAACTGAAGATCCCTAGATGACTGTTCTTGTTATTTTGTTTTAATAGCATATAAAAACCTTCTGATACTATTTTGGCCAGTTTCAGCTTCCTCACTTGCATGCTGGAACCTGGAATATTCCGTGACAGTCTGTTCAGCTATGAGCTCTGTGTAGACAGGGTCCATGTCTGTATGTATCTCTTGGACTCTGCCCTCCAGAATGGTAGCAAAATTTAGTTAGGGCTGTATCTGCTTTTGCAGAAGTCACTGAATTATGTCCACATTTTAAAACTTGCCAAGTATCAGCTTGTTAACAAGCCAAACTATATAGTCTTTTGTTTAATCCCACAAATTCTTGCATGATAGATTCGGCAGTGTTTGTCAGAATGTTTTGAGTAATTGAAAATAGATAGTTCTTGCCTCTTATGTGTAACACAACTCCAAACACACACACACACACACACACACAGAGACAGAGAGAGAGAGAGAGAGCGCACTTGCAGCGTGTTAAAGATTGTCTGAGAACTTCATAACGTCATCTTCTCTTCATCTGCTGTGAGGAGGTGTCTAAAATGACAGACAGTAGAAGAGTCAGAACAATTGTCCAGATTCTCTCACACTAACTTCTCTCTGCTGCCTTTTGCCTTTCTGTTATCTTGAGTAGAGGCCACTTAATACAGCTTGCATTGTGACATCAATTCTAGCATTCATCCAGTCACATTTAGCCAGAGTTTATGGATCCCATGTTATTTTGAGATCCTTCTTGCCCAACTTCATCAAATGCTTTACTTTAGAGATGCTGACAATTCTTCAGATTAATTTGTGGTGTCAAAAGTTTTATAGCCTATAGAATTTGTGATATTATTCATTGTGATTTTCCTTCTTCACAGCTACTTGTAATTTATGTTTTTTTCTTATTTTATTTCATAAGTCTAGGAGATTGCATAGATAACATGTACAGCTAATACGTGGCATGCCCTTCCTGTTCCCAATGGCACCACCCACTTGATATCTTCAGCTGTGTTTAATGGAAACTCATAGACCAAGAGTCTCTGTCTTCTCATTCTCTCACAATGAGTGGTGTACTCTCTAGCAGTGATTGTAAGGACTGGAGTTATGGCTCAGAGGTTAAGAGTACTGGCTGCTCTTCCAAAGTAGTTGCCTAGGATTCCCAGTATGTGAACTCACAACTGTCTGTAACTCAGGTTGTAGGGGATCCAATGCCACTTTCCTGTCTGAGTATAGCCTGTACCCGGTACACAAACATTTATCTAGGTAAAACACTCATACACATAAAAATAAAAAGAAGTGAATCTTAAAAAACAAAAAGACGAGATGGTATTATCTCATTGTAAAGAGTGGAGACTATGGAGTCAATCAGGTAACTTGCTTTAAATAGTTTTCGTCTTGATCTAAACACTTTTTTTTTTTTTTTTTTTTTGTGGCACAAGATTTTATAGAAAGATCTTAAAAGGAAAGAGTAAAATTATGTGGAGCTATCCTGTATGTACCACCCAGATGGAGATCGTACCAACATCTGCCTGGCTTGATGCCCTTTCTCCAGCATTATGCTTCCTTCTTACCTTTTAAGTTTCAAGGAAATTCACCTGACATTGGAAAGTTAAGATATTAAAATTTTCAGCTCATTTTAATTGCATTTATGTAATTCTGTTCTCATAACTACTTGAAATAATTCTTCTTGTTCTTATTTTTAAACACATACAAAACTAGGAAATCCATTTTTAATCCTCATAAAGAGAAAAAAAAAAAAAACCAAGCAAACTGGCAATCTTAGCAGGTGGGTAATTAAAAGCAAACAAAGCCAAGTGATCTGGGAGTTAGCATGCACAGTCGGAGGTCCTGAGAGTGTGTATTCTGTTCGGGAGATTAAATGCCCTTGAACTTTTAGCAGCAGCTACTGGATTGACTCTAGCTCGTTTCCCCTCTGTAGTCTGATGTGCTTCCTCGGCCATTTTCCTGGTCTATGAGAAGAGAGGACATGAGGTAGAATGTGGCTTTGATGACCACCTGTAATTAGGTCTATTTAGTACATTACTTCTCTACGATATCAGATATTAAACACTGATGTTGTTGCTTTAAGCTATAAGGTCTTTGATACCATGATGTGGTCATCTTTCTATCCCTAGCATTCACAATAGAACCTGGTTTCTGATTGGTTCTCAGTGGTCAAAGCACCTACAAGGTGGGGTGCCCTTGGTTAAGAACCCCCATGTGGACTGTGCTTAAATTTAAAATGAACTAATATAATCCAAACAAAAACATGTTTGGCTTGTCTTTGATATAAGAAAACTACTATTGCTGGCTGTTGTGGGGCATGCTTTTAGTCCCAGCACTCGGAAGGCGGAGGCAGGTGGATCTCTGAGTTTGAGGCCAGCTTACTTAACATAGCATATTCTAGGACAGGCAGGACTACATAGAAAGACCTTGTCTCAACAAACAAAAGAAGAAACGAAAAGCACTTTATCATTTTGGAAACAAACTGGAGGAGAAAATTAAATTGACCTAATTTTACTCCAAGTACACTTGCACAGAATAAAGTAAACAGTACCATTTGTAATGAGAAGTAAGCAAAAAGGCAGGGTGAGATCATAGCCAGAAAGCCAAGTTATTTCTCAAAACGATTATTTCTGGTATGACCTTCTCTTCAAGCTAACTGATGAGACAATCACTTGCTTCCTCTAGAACAGCAACACACAGCTTTCTAGGGCTTATTTATAACCTCCTGTGAAGAGCAGGCAGTGAAGACGAAAGCTTAATTATGCATTTTCCACCCAGTGCTTCCATGTGCCCAGGAAGAAATATTATTCGGCTTGTATCGTAGTATCTTTTCCATTTGAGCAAACATACCTGCCTTAAGCCCCATGCCGGAAGTCAATTTGGTAGTTTCTTGTGTAGGGTGAAACCCATAGCCTCTTGCAGAGTTGGTTAGTGGCCATCAGTGGGATTTCTGTTAGCTCATTTTCCATTAGGGAGATGAATTTCTTTTCCAAAGCTGCGATCTAGGAGAGTTGCCAAGCTGCTACAGTTAAAAGAAAAAATACACAAACCCAGCAAAACAACGTGATTCTTTCATGTGGCCCTCTCTCCCTTTGTGCTCATTAAGATAGCTGCCGGCTGACCAGTCCTGAAATACAGTCCACCAGTTCCTATGCCTTGGGCTGTTTCTGAGCCCTTGGAACCTCAGTCAAAGCTTGATTTCAAATATTGGCCACTTGGCACTCAAAGGGTGCTGCCCAAGATGGAATTGAGAAACTCTAGAAGTTTATCAAAGGGTTTTTCAGCTCTACTTTTGTGAGGTTTGCAAAGCATTTGCAAAGGTTCTGTGTCCCTCACAGAAAAGAACATCATGAAGTCCTTGTGTTTTAGAGCATCCTCTGGCTCTTTGACAGGATCTGTAGTGTGCCTTAGAACTCTTAATGTGTTTACTTCAGATCTTTGGCTGCACGAATATGAGCAACCAGAGAGTAGAATTTGGCAGCTCTTTGCTTTGCTCTGTGTCTCACAGCGAGCACAAGTCCTCGTGAGCGGTACAAACGGCACAAACGATGTGCCCACCCAGACAATGAAAGTCATTTTTCTTTTATAATGTCATGGGATCTTGAATTTGAATTGTGTGTTAGAGTCCCCAAAGAAGCATTTGTTGTTTTGTTTTTTCTTTATTACAGACATGAGACACTGTCCCCAGGTAGCTTTGGCAGTCTACAGTATGACCTTTGTATCATAGAGACCTTTCAGATGATTGAATTGAATCGACTGATTCTAAATGTTACACCATTAGTGAAAAATGTCCAAGAATCACTTCAGGGACCTGGAAACAATACAGTTTAATCTCAGTTTGCGAATGCTAATGCCACTGTGGCGACTCTGCCATGGCATCATGGATTCTTTCCATGTGGAAAGCTCTAGTGGAAGAGTGGCTGCCAGGGTCAACAAGGCAATGCCCATCTCTTTCCTAGTGCATCCCTCCTCTGTTGCTACTGCCCCAGGGGGCCACATGCTCCCATGCCTGACCTTTGAGTCCCAACTTCTTCTCATTGCCTGGCCTTTGCAGCCTCTCTTTCTGCTCCAGTTTCCTCTGTCCCAAGTTTTCATTTCTGACTGGAAGGAGGGATGACCGGCTTCATGCTGAAGAAGCGGTTCATGATTGAATTCCCATGACTATATCAGAATCAACAGGCAAAATGTTTCCTTTTCACCATGAAATTATAGCACATTGTAAGTTTAGGATTGTGTAATAAACTCAAGGCAAATGGCACTTTCCTTCTCCCATTTCACTTCCTAGTACAAAAGTACGTTTGGCTTACCTTATTGACACGTATGTGGTCTCCTTTCCCAGAGTAAGTGCCTATTGAAATCTCTTGTCTATTTAACTATGCCACTAGTGCCTTAGACAATGGAGGTCCTGCTGATACAGAATTAAAACTAAGATCATCGTTATGGTCATGGTGATGAATAGTTGTCCCTAAGACAGGTTAGAGCCATTTGATAGTACTGGGAGAGTTTGACCCTAACCATTAATGAGACAGCAGTGGAAGCCGTAACATTGAGGATGGCCCTGCTCAGTTACGAGTCAGCAAAGCAGTGATGTATGTGGCACCATACACAATGCTAGTGTGTTGGGACAAAGCAGACTGGGATGTGGACTGTCACAGTTTCTCTGTCCTTACACTTACTGCAGAAAGAATGACATGGATTATCAGGTCCTTCAGTGAGAGCTGTCAAGTTCAAAAACAGATGCCTTCCTCTGGTGCTACATTTGAGGGGAGAATGGTATATGTATAGAGGGTGGGTGGGGTTAAAGGAGATAGAGGGGCATGCCCAATAAAGGGAGTCGTGACCAGTATGATGGCACGGGTGTGGATGAAGGAGTGTTTGTGGAGCAGGCTCTAACTCCTCCTCACTGCACAGGACTCAAAAATAATAGAAGCTAGGGCTCCTGGTCACCTGAGACTCTCTAGTGGAACACTTCTGCATAGCCATAGGAAGTGGTGGGAAAAAAGAGAAATTCTTGTGTGAGCCAGAACTTTTTGACTCTGTTCTGCATCGTGTGGGTCAGAACTTGATGAACAGTCTGAGAGCTAGGTATGATTTGCCTTTAAAAATAAGTGAGAACTAGTTTCATAATTATTCATAGGGTATTATTGCTCAAATTCATAATTATTGAGGATGTTTTCCTCTCCTGGGAGAGAGAGCCTCTGTCTTGTGAATAATCCTCACTTTATCTTGTCTATCTCCTAGCTCAGAATAGGAACCCGTTGGTATTAATCAGTGTGACATTACCACTTACTAATTGTGCTTTGTGCTTTTGTCATTCTTGTTTTACCCCTAAGTTGTTAATAGGAAAGAAGGCAAGTATAGACAAAGCAAATCTATGTAGCATCCCCATCTGTACTGAACAGAGCACTGTTCTAAAGGCTTCTCAGCATAAAGCAGTTCCTGGAGGCAAAAGCCAGAGGACTACAGATCTCGTGTGTCACCGACAGTCTCCAGACATTTGGCTTCAAGAGTGTTTAAAACAATCATCTATTGCCTGTATTGTCAGATATAGAGATGCTGTGGGAAAGTCTGACTGTCTGATTTCCCCTGAGCACTTAGAAGCCCTGGGACATTGATTCTGTATTCGGTGATGACCGATGTTCTTACGTGCCTCTTGATTTTGTTCATTAGATGGGCTTGCTGTTCCACATAGCTGTTTCCATAAGTACTGGCTGCTTTCTTTCTGTATGTGTTTGGTGTCTAGCTAGGTAATAGGTCAGAGGTAGACAAAGTGATGGATCTTGTTATTGTTCATGTTATATATCACCACTGTATGTGTACTGTAATTTAAATGTGGAATGTACTTCCTTTGTTTTGAATATTTCTTTTTATTTCTGAGACATTTTGACACTTTCATACGTATATAGAATATGCTGTCATTATACATGCCCCATTAGCCTCTGCTATCCCTGTTCCCTCTGCATTTCTCCTTCTTCTACCTATATACCATTAGAGAAAATGATGACCCTTCCTGTAATAACCAGTAACAGTCATTAACTCCTCAGGAAGGGAGATATCTCATGGGCACCTCCTCTATCCAGGATGGAAAGTTGGAGCACCCAATCTTAGGCAGGTACATATAGCTGCTAAGTGCTCATGGTTACTATGGTAATGCCATATCTGGGTGGCAGTGTTTCACAACATTTGTCCCCATCCTCCTGCTTTTGGGACATTTTGATGCTTCTTTTGTTATGGAGATGTTAAGCAGAAGTCACTTAAAAGTCTTAGAAAGCCGTCTTATGAATTAGGGAAAGGAACAGGATTGTTTTACTTAGAAGTACTTTTTCTTTTGCTTTTGCAGGCTTCTTATCCACAATTCATGTTGCTAAGGTGCACTGAAATCCATGTCTGACCTCTCCTGGTCTCCCCTACATGCACAGAATGTGGATCCCTGGCTAAGGCTGCTTTGGTGTGAACACTGACTGCCACCTAGAAACTGTGTGACCTAGACTCTTGAGAGCGTCTCTGTGACTTGATTTTGATCTTCTCATCAATGATGTCGTGAACCTTATAGCAACTACTTTGGAAGATTGTCTTGATGATAAAGCGGGATAATTTAGATATCAGAATCAAAATGTAAAACCAAGCCGGGCAGTGGTGGTGCACGCCTTTAATCCCAGCACTTGGGAGGCAGAGACAGGCGGATTTCTGAGTTCGAGGCCAGCCTGGTCTATAGAGTGAGTTCCAGGACAGCCAGGACTACACAAAGAAACCCTGTCTTGAACACCCCCCCCCCCCAAAAAAAAAAGTAAAACCAGCTATTACTACTTTGTAAACAGTTTAACATGTCATCTCATTTTAGAGCAAATTAAATTCTTTCCCACAGTGCCAGGGGTGAAACTCAGAGCCTGACACATGCTAAGAAAGAATGTCATTGAGTTGTTACTGGACTTTGAAGCATCAGGCCTGGGGCCTGGGTAACCCTCACAACCTGGGCTCAGCCTTGACTTCTGTCAGGATGGTTACAAGGTTACAACTTCAGCTCCAGCCCAGCTTTCAATTTGGCTAAAATTGTGATGCCATATTAGGGGCATGTTTGGTCTGTCTGCATTACCTGTCTGAAAGACCTGGGGCTTGGGACTTGAGGGTGACACTGAGGTGAATTATCTTTTTGGATAATGGACTTATTAGAAGAGCTATTAATAGCACAGAATGACAGCATGGCAGGGGCTCTTGGGACAGCTTAGGCTCCCAAGGCAGAGTTGGGAGAATCCCTTCTTAAAAGTTGCTGAGCAGGGGGGAGGTTCTATGCTGCTTTGCTGAAGACCAGTCCATAGTATAAGTGCTGATTACATTCAGGACTTTTCTGACTCCTGAAGACCAAAGGAAAGAGTTGCGTCCCCCCCCCCCCCCCCACCGTGTGTGTCTGTGTGTCTGTGTGCTGCAATATAGGGAAGTAACACATAACCTTGCCGATGGCCAGTGGAGAGGACAGTGTGTCTGAGTATGGAGAATGACTGCAGTGGGCTGGACCTGAGCAGCCTCGGGTGTGGACTCCAGCACTGTGAGCAGCCTCGGGTG
>JADRCH010000035.1:583415-621580 GCA_019843965.1 Rhynchomys soricoides
GCACTGTGAGCAGCCTCGGGTGTGGACTCCAGCACTGTGAGCAGCCTAGGGTGTGGACTCCAGCACTGTGAGCAGCAGGGTGCAGCGTTCTGTCCCAGCAGCTGCCCTCCCAGGCAGCCCCAGAGCTTAAACATTGCATCCTGGGTCTTCAGCCCTTCTTGGTAAAATGAAGGAAGTCCTCTCTGCAGAGTACAAGTGTCACGGTGGTGACCAAGCCCTGTGACAGAAGGATGCCTCCAAGGAGTGGTTCTTTGGAAAAATCAGTTTGATGGAGATGAATGTAATTGTCCATTTTTCAATTCCTAATTCCACACGTTCATGAAGCCTTTGTAACCAGCTGCAGAGCTGTGGCCAAAAGACACACAAAGTACTGACTGATTGACATGGGAATGTTCTTTGTCTTTGGTAGATGTCATGGTTTATGTTCCTTTTTCTTTTTCTTTTTATTTTTTCTGGCAGGGGAGGAGGTATTGAATTTAACCGATTTGAAAGACAGAAAAGCAAGTATACTCCCACGACTTAAAAAGATTCCATAAGCAAATATGTTTTGATCATCATACATGAGATGGAGCATTAAGCTCGGGAAGATGCTCTTGACAGAGATTTAAGCTATCTTCCTGTTTATTTTTTCCAGAAAAATGAATGATTCTAAGTGGGAAGAAAGAGATCTGATGTCACGAGAACTATGTCTCTGATCTGAATTCCCCTTTCTCGAACAAAGGATCCCATATTGCTGAGCAATCCCTGTCCTTGTGAGGAACTAGGAGGCGGCTCACCGTGGCAAACAAAGATGGAGTGCAGTGTGCCACATTTCAAGAAAGTCCTCTTAAATGATTGCAAAAACACAAATCTATCTCAGCTCTAGACCTTTCCATATGGACAATCTTGTAAATTGTGTCCTGCCTCCGTTGTTTTTGCTGTTAAATTCATTCCCTCCCTGTCACTGATGGTTAGGTGGGTGTTTTCCTTTTGTCTGATGGCTGTAGAAACCCAAGTTATTTCTTCTGAGGCGAGAAGTGTTTTCTGGGCCTGAAGTGCCCAGCAGTCTTTCCTGAAGAGAGAGGCTGTTGATAGTTTTAGTGCCCTGTTGTGTCAGAGCAAGGTGGCTTGAACCTGAGTACAGCATTTACATTTGATCACCAAAGGAAGGGACCTTCAGAGCAGCATTCAGACTTTAATTGCTAACTGTAGTTTGTGCAATGGCTCTTTCCCTGTCTTCAGCCTGCTATAGGACCGCTCATCCTGCCTAGGAGGCTGTCTTGTCAACTGTGATTAAACAAGAAGCAACAGGCAAACAGACAGTTGTCACCACCTCTGCATGGCTCCAGGGAAACAAATGCAAGTCAGAGATGACAGGGAAGACTTTAAAGACTGTTCTTTTAACTGAGGCCGTTGGAGCAGAGCCTTAGCATTAGAGAAAGTGGCGTGCTCCTGGTCTCCTCATCTGAGTTACCTTACTCACACACAGACCAGAGACAAGGGCTTTCCCCCTGTGTTAGAACAGTCTATTCACTATTTATCATTATTTTTAAAAAAAATGCTTTAATTAAGCTTTAGGGTCAAAGATTTCAGACATTCCTGGGACCAGTTAATTGAGTTAGCTAGTTATTGTAAAAGTAGGCAGGATTTATAATGGTTTTGTTATCAGAGGTCATGATTTAGGAATTGGTTTCTTCCTAATTTGTAGGTACTTATTAAGAGTTGTTTGGCCTAATCCTTTACCTTGCCACACAAAGAGAAAAATCCACATTACTAAATGAAAGTTAGGTTTTCCTTCCGACTTACAAATCTTTGTAATTTGTAATGGGATGATATATTATACTTGCAAGATTCTATAATTATAACAAAGCTGTAATATTATCTTTCCATGGAAAATTTAATCCCAAGTCATAATAGTGAATGCAGCACACAGTGTGCTGCACCACACAGCTCAAGTATTAACATAAAGAAAAACTTGGTTTTTCCCTTTGTGAACTGACAGGGAAGTTTTCTTCTTCCCTACCCGTCAGAGTAGTGTGAGGTTTCTGATTTGCTCTCCTCTTTCACATGGTGATGAGAAGACTCCTGCGGGACCTCATCTGACAGAGATGGCATCAGGAATCAGCTTGTGCTGACTTCCTGTGCCACCATCTCTATGGAAGGGTTAGGAGTCCACTGGTCACCTAGCTATGACAGAAACTGGACGCTAGCAGCTGAAACAAAAGGAGGTTCCTACACTGGGCTAGAGCGCTATAGAGACAAATCAAGTTAGAGACCCCAAGGGCAGCCGTGATTCAGACGACCCATGGCCAGACATTACGCAGCACCTTGCTTAGTGTTAGACAGAGATTTGTTTCAAGAACAGAACCAAAGAGACGGATAACTAAAAAGTGGTGAAGTCTACATCCTTTTCCTGTTACAGATTCTACACAGAGAGATTTCAGCCCTTCCACTCAGTATAGTTTAGCTTGTCCCACAGATGGCTTTTAGTATGTTGAGGCACGGTTCTTCCTAATTTATTCAGAGTTTTATTATAAGAGATGTTTATTGTAGAAATAACAGCAGAAATTTTAAAAAGAGGAAAAAAATTTTAGTTGTAAATTAATTCCTTCCCACATTTGAGGGTTATTCTAAATATACATTTTATATCCTTTCATACTGTGTGTCATTTAGCGTCTTAAGGTAGCTATTTTTAATTGTTTTTAAAATTGTTTATTGCATGATTATTTGTATTTAGGCATGTGTGTGTGTGTGTGTGTGTGTGTGTATGTATGTTCACACATGTATGGCATACATGTGTGCAAGTGGAGGCTGAACCTGGCCTCAATCCTTCTTCACTTCTTTAGTCAGGGTCTCTTGAGGATCCTGGAAATCCCTATGGGCCAGCCAGTGTACTCCTGCAAGTCTGTGTGATTCTTGCAAGCCAGCTCTTCCTGTCTCTGCAGGTCAGGACCTGCTGTCTCTTCATGGAGACCTGGCTTCTATGTGGTTGCTGGGCAATCCAAACTCTGGTCTTCACCTTTGTGTGGTGGGTGCTCTGTGTCCTGAGCCACATTCACACTAAGGATATAAACGGTCTCTGTCCTTGTTTGTAATAAGGCATTCTCAATTTAGTGTAACTGTATTTAAACACAGACAACACAGTTACTGGATCCTCCCTTTGAAAAATCTTTTTAATGCCTTCTCCCTTCCCTTTATCCTCTGCTTTTCTTTCCATGCAGAGTTTCAAAAGTAGCATTGCTTTTCGGCCTCCATCCGTGTAAAAACAGTCACAGTTCCTTCTCAAAACTCAAGCTTTCTTCAAATCGATTCTTAAAACTTTCCCAGAGATCAGACCGACCCTGCTTAGGACTCAGCCATCTATTCATTCATTCAGGTCCAAGTCTACTGTGGGGATGTAATCATTAAAAAAGTCATGTTTCCTGCCCTTCTAGCCTTTTGTCTTTTAAGTCAGAATACAAATTAAAAAGACAAATTCTAGGGCAATTCTCATGGTGCCCTAAAACTTCGTGAACATTAATCATGTTGGATTCCTTCCCCTGCTCCCCTTCCCCCCATTCTCATTAACATCCAGGCAACAGTTAGTTTCTGAGCTAAAAGTATGATGAAGCTTGAGGATGGATTTTTTCCCTGACAATGTAATAGTTTATAGCTTTCATCCCTGTGCCCAGTGTACAGTAAACAGCATTCCTCTTTACAGGACTGTACCATTGTAGACTGCTGCTGTCTCATTTAATGAAAAGTCTCTGACAACCCTACACATGGCGCTCAGCAGTGGCTAACTTTTACTGGACCCCTGTGTTTA
The DNA here is from genome assembly GCA_019843965.1 of Rhynchomys soricoides. Taxonomy (NCBI): domain Eukaryota; kingdom Metazoa; phylum Chordata; class Mammalia; order Rodentia; family Muridae; genus Rhynchomys; species Rhynchomys soricoides. The sequence goes on from JADRCH010000035.1 coordinate 587,200, forward strand.
TGTTGACTTGAGAGACTCAAGTATCTTGCTAGTGAAATAAGATGATTTAGTAGAGAACACATCAAATTGGTAGGTTACAAACATCTAAGTCCACATTTATTTTTTTATTGGTACCTGATTTTATTTTACTACCTAAATCTTCTGTTTACTCATCTGCAAAATATGGGCTGGATAACAGTTAAAGCCCTCAATATCAGGTAATTATTGTGTAACAGACCACACCAAATGTGAGTGCACAGATACAATAAACATTTGTGATGCGCCAGGAGGCATCTCTAGGCCATCTGGGTCCTTCCACGGATGTGGGTCAGGCCTTCCTGGTTGTGATCGGACCTGCTTTGGCTTCTGCAGTCAGCTAATTGAGTGTCTAGGGCCTGCTGCTGTTCAAGGCCTCTCATACTCTTGGCTAGCAGATGGCTTGCTACTGATGGGGCAAAATAACATTATGCATTTCTTACTATCCAGCAGGGTCACTTGGGGTCATTTACATGGGCCCTTGCACACATTTCAAAGAGTAAGCAAATATATAGGAGGCCTTTCAAAGTTTGTCAAGTACTACCATATCCTGCTGGCTGAAACCAATCTCAAGGCTAGATCAGATTCAAAAGATGCAGAAATTGACTCCAACGAACATGCAGACTGGGAAAGGTATGGAATCAGAACCATTTTGCAAGCAATTTACTGTAGGCTCTTTTGGTCTTTACATTTTTCTTAAACCTGTGATCTGATGGGATTTTTGAATATCTACCAGTGAATTTGGCATAGAAAGGAAAACAAAGAAGAAAAATAACCCGAAACTGCATTGAAGATACTTTATATAGAATAAAACTGTATTCATTTCCCAAAGAAACATAAGATAACAGATATCTCAGAAGAGTTAGAAATATGATTAAATAAATAAGCCTCATCTGTTAAAAAATTGAAAACGTTTCGGAGCAATGTCTTTGGGGGACTTGGAGACTTGTAGCTACAGGATACAGAAGAGTAAGCATGGGCTGGAATTGCTAAGCCTCAAAGGATAGGTTGTCAGTGCAGAGATCAATGCTAATCAGATGCATCTGTCTATAAATCTCTGCTACTTATATACATAAAGAAGGTAAACGTTATTTTTATTAAGAAGAGAAAGAAACACTTTGCTATTGAATAATTAGTTTTAAAAACTTTTAGTTTAGCAGGGCATTGAGGTACGTGTCTAAAACCCTGAACATCTTATGTCAGAGGCAGGAGGATCACCACAAGTTTGAGGCTACCTTAAGGCACATAGTGTGCTCTCAGTCAGTCAGGGCTATGTAGCAAGAACTAGCCTTAAAAATAAAACAAAATCAACTAACCAACAGCTAAACAACCATGTGAAAAACTGTTTATTTTGCTTTAGGGAGAAGCTTTATCTTGGCTATGAACCGTCCACTAATTAAACTATCCTCAAAAGAATGTTTTATTTTTTCAAGAGCTTCTACATATTTTAGGCAGATATTCCTTTGAATAAATCAAACAGGATTATTTTCAACTTCCAGGAAAGACTTCTGTATTCCAAAATCTATTTCCCCTTGTTTTAGCTTCTAGCCTCCTCTGCATTTCATTGTGTTACCCGAGGTCCATTTCCTGGGGTGTGATTGGGAAAATGTGTGCCACTTCCTTCCTATTCCAGGAAATTGCCATAGTTCATTACTCTTCATCCTCCTCCTCTTCCCCTCCTCCCCCTCCTCTTCCTCCTCCTCCCCTCTTCCTCCTCCTCTTCCTCCTCCTCCCCCTCCTCCCCTTTCTCCTCCTCCTCTTCCTCCTCCTGCTTCTCCTCCTCCCCCTCCTCCTCCTCTTCTTCCTCCTGCTCTTCCTCCCCCCTCCTCCCCCTCCTCCTCCTGCTCCTCCCCCCCTCCTCCTCCCCCTCATAGCTCACTGGGTTGCCACATCTAGCATGACTTTGGAAACCATGGATTGACTTTGAAAGTGCTTTTGCTTTCCTAAGTGACTGCCTGTAGTAGGTAGACCCTCTGTTTATCTATGGGACATCTGCCTTGGATATTAGCTAAATGAGTCGTATCTCTTACATAGGGCATCTGTTTGTTTCACAAGCATAGCTTGCCCTACCTACACTCACTTGAAAAAAAAATCAAGGCAGGAAAGCATAATTACTTTGCTGTTGTGTCCACCACTGTACAGAGCTGGCTATCTCTCGTGTGAAAGGCTAAGCTCATTGCTGATATTTCTGCTTCAAGGAGCTCAGAATTTGTTAGGAGAAGCAGGCTCGTGTACAGATGACTATTATACAGTGTACAAGGTAAATGAAAATACCACGGAGAACTCATTTTTCTGGAACTCAAACGAGAAATTTCCTTTTCTATGGCAGTTCAGAGGTTGCTAGGCAATTTAGACATTAAGTAGCTCTCTGTAAATGGGTTAATAACATGGACTAGTGATTGGTAATGAAAGTTGTTATTATAGATAGCAGTTACAGTATACTAGGCTCAATATCTATCCTTTTAAAAAGTCCACAGGTATTTTTCAAGATAAAGAAACAGAGACATATATGGTAAGCAGGTAATGTAGGTCCCTAGAACTAGGAAGTGACTCACCTGGGCTTTGAGGTCTGATAGCCTGAGTCTAGATTGCTAATCACCTATGTAGTGCTTAGACCAGCACATTGGTTATGTCGTTGACTTTCTTGACTAAAACAGAGACTGGCTTACAGATTGCAGTGGACATTTGATTGATTTTAGATTAAGTTCTTTCAACTCATAGGCTGAGGTTGTACTCTTGTACTTTGGTGACTATTTTGAATTCTTCTTATACCATCTTATGTTCCTGTAACGTCAGTATTCAGTAAGCTGTTACATTTTGTGAGTTTCTTTAATCACTGAAAGGTAGTATCCATTCCAAAGTCGCAGAGAGGAAAGGTTAGCAGGGCAGCTTGGTGAGGAGAATGTTCACTATGCCAACAGAGCTTGTGAGTTCAGATCTCCAGGCCCCACGTAAGAAGCTGGATGTAATGACACACTTCTGGAACCCCAAATCTCATGGGGATGGAGACAGATGGATCTCGGGAGTTTGCCAGCCACGCAGTCTAGAAAGATCAGCAACCTCTAAGTTCAGAGAGACCCTTTCTTAAAAAATAACGTGGAGAGCTATTAAGGAAGACACCTAACATGAACCTCTGGCCTTCATGTACCTACGCAACACACACACACACACACACACACACACACACACACACACACACCACATGTCAGAGGTAACAACTTACCGTGTGTTTTCATTCCAAGCTGATTTTTATGAATTTTCAGCTGTTTAGAATGTGTAGTATTAGCTCTTATTTATGCTAATGGCTTGTCAAGTAGTCTTCTGTTGAACAGAGGCATAAGCACTGCCCTGAGTAGTTTATGCCCTAACATTTCTCCCATCAGAAGCACAGGCCTTGCCCTTTGCATCTACCCTCATGTGCTTCCTCAGACTCATGACAGTCATGAAATACTTCTCAGTCAGTACTTCAAAAGCGAGAGAGAGCCAACAATGGTTTTTGCTGAGTTATTTTTGCTTTTCTTCTCTATAATATTCACACAGTGAGTTTGGTTTGGCAAACACAAATCTTATCTAATCTTTACTTTCTCTGTTTCTTGTTAGGCTCAGTTGGGCTGTGGACAGTACCATTCTTACTACTGTCAACTGCATTTCTTTTTCATTTTTATTGGTATTGGACCTTTTATCTGAAGCTTATACCATATAGAGTTTCTAGTGGAGATAATTTTAGTTTTTTAAAAGATATTATGACTGTTGTCCCACTTTTCCCCTTTGCCTGTGGTGATTTTTCTTTTGTAGAGAAAGCTGGCTGGGAGTAGATCCTAAGTATCAATTAGCTGCCCACTGGATACCTTTGACTTTTCAGTCAGGAGGCTAGACAGGCACTAAAATATTCTTGGAAATTCTTTCTCCCTGGGGCCATTTCATCTGGCTAATTCTGCATGTTGTTGAGTTCTGTGAGGGTGGGTGTTGTGCATACTCTCTGGCAAGAAGGTAGAGGGGGAAGCAGGCAGTGTCAGCTTACTGATGTTGGCAGCTCTTCAGTGGGACATTTAGATGTAAATTATGATCCAGGTCAGATCTGCTGCATGTACTACAAGAAGGGGCTTGGGAGTCCAACAGGGTTGACAAGGGAGAATTGTGAACCACAGGCTGCCCCTTTTTTCCTTGAATACAATTGCCTCAAGCCTTCAAGAATGAGTTTAGCAAATATTTTCACTCATCAGACATTTATCCTCTTTACCTCAACCATGTTCCCGAGGTCAGGTAGTGAATTGAGAGCCAGAGCTTTTAATTTCCATGATCAGGTCCACCTTCTTTAGCCCTGCTCCCTTTGGACACTGTCCTGCCTCTGTTCTGTATGACAGCACCAGTTAGAGCTTCTGGAAGACTTGGGCCGGTACAGGGGATGGCACTGTTCATGTCCTGTGATGGAGCTCGAACCTTAACTCCCTCATTTCCCCAATGAAACTATCATGAAATTACTTAATCTCTTTTGATGTCACATGCCAAGTGGGAAGGGGAGTGTGTACCTTATAGGGTGGTTTAAGGATTTAACAGTGTGGGAAATGTGGGGAGGCCTGAATGAATGTGTATTGCTGACATGAGCACAGGCATGTCAAAGACTTGAATGCTTCAGACGCATGACAAAGCTTTCTCCGAGAAAAGCTCAGAAGGACAGCAAAGCCTTCCTTTAGTCTAAGTTCAAGTGCTTATGAATGATCAGTCTGTGCAAACATTTGATCAGTGTGTACAAAAAGTAGCATCTGTAGTTTCCTCCTCTAAGATGACTGCCACCTGAGCTCGATCTCCTGCAGAGGTCACCTATTGACCTCCTCTTCTTGATGTACATGACAATATGCTAAGTTTCTGGCTTGCATTGTAGGTACTGTCCATCAGAGTGAGCACAATCCACCCATCCCAGCCTTTCTCTATGTATGTCTGTTGTTTCTGAAGTGTCTGCTGTTTCCTCATTCCCTCATTGCCACAGTCAGGTTTCCAGATTGTCAGTCTCTGCAGGGTTTGACAAAACAAGGCACTACATGGATATCATCAAGGCTTTGTCTAGTATATAGTAGGTGGCCATTACATTCTAGTTGTGACTGTATTCAATGCTTATTACCTGGAATCAAGCCTCAAGACTGGATGAAGCTGGCAAAAGGACTACAAAGGCTCAAAGATGAACTTTGTGAAAGTAGCTCACAGATTGTGCTATTTAATGACACTACTAATTAATTCATCAATTAGATTTTTATTATGTTGCCATTAGAGTGTTTTTCTTCTTGCTATTATTTTCATGAATCAAAGCGAACAACTCTGGGCCCCACCTCAGTTGATAGTCAGTGCGACCTAATGGGAAGTGTGAGGTTCAGAGGTGGAGTGGTATCTATAGATTTTCATTCTGGTCCTGCCATCTATTAGCCTTGACCTTTGGAGAGACTCAGTTTTCTTGACCCTAGAATAGAGAGAAGATGGCAATGGTAATATAAGTAAAACTCAATAATGTTGAAAGAAGTAAACACAGTTATCTCTAAAGTGGAGACAAGAGATGTCAAAATGCTGTCATATACTTTTTAAGGTGTTTCAAATGTTGACTTGAGCATCAATGATCTCCCGGCAGGGTCCATTGTTTCTCTGACCATCCCATTCGGTTCCTTCACTGTGCTTAGCTCAGTCTGTATTCATGTGCTTATTTGCATGCATGTTTGCTAGGTCTCTCTTCCCTGTGGTTTAGTGTTTGCTTTATTCACCATTCTGCTGGCATAGTGTGGGTGCTCAATAAATCTCTGCTAAATGACCAGATGAAAGATAGGACAGCAAGAACGGGTAGCAGCCAGCAGGGCTGGCTCTCCTCTGTAAGCCCATATCTTTTATTTGTTGCTTCAGTTCATATTGCTTTTTCACATCACCTGTTGTCTTGTTAATTAGCTCTTGTAAAATGGCTAATTATTTTCATATCCCCTTCAATAGGTAGTCAGGCCCTTATGTGCCCGCACCATAGATGGGAGTTCACAGATTGTACAGTGCTTTGCATAGTAATTATTTGTTGAATAAATGACCCAGAAAAGGAAGAAGATTCATTCGGGGATTTCACTAAAGATTATAACTTTGGGACAATGTCATGAGGTCAGAGTGTATTTTGAATGGTCTGTTGTCTCTGTGTAGTTCTACCTATTCTACCCATTACAATGTAATGATGATCATCGAAATTTACAGAGATGAGGTCAGGGGTCAGCCAGATGGCACTTGCTGCCAAGCTGGATGACCTGGAGTTCAGCCCTCAGGGCAAAGAGAGAACCAACTCCCTCAAGTTATCCTCAGAGATCTACAAGCACACTGTACACACACACACACACACACACACACACACACACACACACAAATAGTAAATTTAATCATTTCTTAAAAAAGAAGGATGAAGCCAGAACAATCATGTTGTTACTGTCCTCCTTTGTGGGATTGTTTCAGTGGCTCTGTGTTTGGCCTATTGTGGCCCGAGTCCATGGCCACACCACACTCCATCCTAAGATGAAGATGTTGGGTAATTGAATTCCTTTCTCAGGTTCCTGTTATTTTGGGAACTGCTCATTACCTTCCTCTCAGCTTCCAGTATCCTGGTCCTTTTCTCTCTTTTAGTTATCTCTTCTATTTTTAGCTTCTAGCTTTACTTTACTGTCTATAGTTTTCACTGCACTCAAGTTCACAATGAATCAGCTGCTTTTGGGTTCAGGGCACTCCCTGTGGATAGCTTGAATCTACATGGTGCTCCTTCTGCTCTGTTTTAGACTTTTGAAAGCCATGACCTTCAGTCTCTCCTGGATTTCACTGCTGGGTCCAAACTTTTATTAATTCTTAAAATATTCCCTTTAGAAATCTGCTTTCTTGCCCACCCCTTCCAGGGAGTCTAAGTAGCTTTAAGTACTTTTTCCAAAGCCACAGAGAGTATAATTTTCATAGCGAGGATTTAAACGTAGAGACTCTGGCTCCATCATAATTCACCCTTCATTAGTGCCTTGTGATGTGTTTTGTATGTGTTCACAAACTTCCCCCAATCGTGTGGGATGAGGTTTGGATGATTTTTGTTTTCCTACAGAGAAAGGTGCTGTGACATCAAATACTGGAATGTGGTCATTGTAGGTTTGGGTATGAAGTATCTTTCAAAAGGCTCAAGTAGTAGGTGCTTGGTCTCAGATGATGGTACCAAGGTTTTCCCAGATTTGTCAAGGTTCTAGTAACTTTAGTGGGTGTTATCTGACCTGGCTTCCTTCAGTGGTGAACCATATAAGATGTGGAAATGTAAGCCCAATAAACCTTTCTGTTCCCAACTTGCATTAGCCATGGTGTTTTGCTGTAGCAATAGAAGCCCTAAGACACCATGTACGAAGTCAGAGAATCCTGTCCTTGGTCCCTTGGTGTCTTGTCTGTTTTCACTCCAGCAGGAAGTCAAGAACAGCCTCTACCATGCTACTGCTGTGGTGATGCTCAGCCTGGGCACACGTGGCCAAGCATCACAGCTCTAAGCCAGCAGCTAGAATAAAACTCACTTCCCCTGAGTTGTTTCTGTCAAAATATCCACATCAAGGGTGTTGGTGGTGGTGTTTAAGACTAGCTCCAGTTGAAGGACTCCAAGCATACTTCAGTGTTTTTATCAGATGGTTCTGTTTGGTCTTCTGTCGTAGTTTCTGTTCCTGGGATGACTACTGTGCACAGGTTGTGTTTCCTGCCATGTCACTAGCCTCTCCTCACTAAAAAACACCAAGTTAACACAGAACTGTGAATCTCTACTTGTTCCTCCAATGGAGGAACTCTCTAGCAATCTGCACAATCGCAATGATCATCCTGCATTTCCTTCTTATCAAACATCCAATGGCATTCTGTCTCCTGACAAATCCCACCTACTTGTAAAGTCCTCCATAATATAGCCTCACTCCATCTTTCTATCTTCATTTATCCTGTGAAATTTGCCATGCTCTTTTTATGCCCATCCTTGTCCTCATTTTAATGCCTCAAAGCTAAAATAGCCTCTCATCATTTTTCCCAACTAAAACCTACTGAGTCTTTGATATTCTGTGATACAGGCTCCTGCAGTCCTTTGGTGGCCTTGGCTTTGGGCTGGCCCTGTAGGTGTCCTCTCTCATCCCTTTCTTACCCCCTCTTGTCCCCCACCACCCTCCCCCCCCAGTCTCATTATATTCTGCCACCTTTCTGTCTATGTGGCAGGGTTTGTGTAAAAACATTTCTTGACCTTGTAGCTACTGTTGCTATCACTGGGCTTATTGTATCTACTGTAGTAATAAATGGTTTTAATAAAATAGAATCACCCCAAAAAGTTCTGATAGTCAGTACATATTATTTACAACATGGGGTCGGGAAGGTGTTTTAGAAACATTTCCAATAGATCTGATATGAACACTGTTCTTGTTTAACCAAATAATTTAATTATGAAAACCACATAGCCTTTGCAATTTCTAATTAATTCATTGATAACACTTTCTCTGACCTAGATACAGCTGTTAAAAGGAAAACAAGTATGAAATGTGTTGGAAATTTGGCTATATTTAGTTTGGTAGATAAGCTGACATTTGGGAACACAACTTTATTGAGATATAAGAGTGGGTTAGGATCCAAAGAACAAGTCTCTGTACCACTCTGTCATTGAAGAGCAGATTAAAAGATAGGATTCTTTTTTCCCTCTTTAGTAAATGGAGACATTTAGTTTTCAGTCGGTTTTCTTTTTGAATAGCTTATCTTTAAAAATCACCCCAAACATTGTCCCATCCTTTCGTTCATTTTTTTCTTGTGGCCTTCTTGTTGAAGTGTCCTTCATGCTTTAAAATGGTAAATTTCCTCAAAGTGTCATTGTTTTGGGTTGAATTTACCAGTGACTGTGGTAAAATATTTGCCCTTGAAGTCAATGTTGGTTGTAGTAATTTTTTCTAATAGTGAGATGTGGACTGTGAAGCATTCATTTATAGGTGATTATGACCCTTGATGCACAAGTTAAGTCTCTCTAAGTACTGGCCTTTTGCTGTACTCAATCAACACAGTTTCTGGTTGATAGTCTCCATGTTGTGTGAAGGGGCCAATGACACCTCTAATCCTTCTGGTGCATCCTGTTGTCTTCTTGGAGTTTTGTATAGTTTATCTTCCCGCATCTTCTAGGTCTTCAAGCACATGACTCATCTGTGTTGAATCCTGACCAGGTGCTGGGAGATAACCCTTCAGCCCTTGCTTCAGCTGACTTTCAAGTGAGGGTATCTCTCTGGGATTGCCAATGGTCCCCTCCCTGGGACCTCTTTTCCCATAACCTTTTTGTTCTTTACGATGCTCAGATTCCCCTCTCCACTTCACTCTCATCTACAAAAGGTTGCACGACTTTAACCATGGGAAGTAGCTTGTAATTAAAACTGTAAAGCAAAATAGCTACTGAGATTATTTAGTAAGAGCATGCAGTTATCATTTAGTTATTTTAGTGGTTTTTGAGAAGAGTCTGGCTATATAGGTCAAGTTGGCCTCAAACTCATCATCCTCCTGCCTCTATCTTCTAAGATTGTTGGCTGTGTTAAGAATAGCTTGGCTCTGTGTACATCATTTTTATTCAACATATATCTTCATATAAGGTGCCTAAAGTTGGAACTGTGTGTACTGATTAGTGGCCGTGGGAAGGAGCAAATCCTAACAGAGAGCACGATTACCCTTTCAAGGCCATTCTCATTTTGTCCTGAGTAGCTTTTATTGAAAACATTATTTTGGAGAGCAATCTTGGGTAGAAATGACAGGCTGTCTGAGATAATAAAAACAGTTCTATTTGTGCTATACTGTTTCTGCATGTGCTAATAATTCTTACTAATGTTGCTGGTGTCTGCAACATGTGCTCTCAGCTTCTCTTGTACAGATGGTGCGGCTGGGCTCTCCGTGACTAACTCTTGATCACCATGTCTTTTGGCCCCCGTGTTTCACAGAGCAGCAGCTTCATTGGTGAGATCAGGGTAGGAACAACTTTTATATTGTTAGTATCTCTGATACTTAGCCTCTCAGAGGGAGCCTCGGGTTTCCCTGGAGCTCTATGAACTGAATATTTTCTTGTTCATGGTCTCAATCTAGAAATGTGTCAGTTCATGTTCTCAATCACAAGCAATCACTGTCCACTCAGGTTACATAAATTACCTTGCTGTTAATTTAGGGACTGCAAACGCCAATGAATCACTTCCACATTTGGTGTGATTTTGGATCTTGCTTAATGAAGACTTAAATATTACGTGAATATAGAAGATATGTAAATGTGTGTAAGCAGGAGATAATGATGTGACAGCTTGAAGGATGGTAATACCTCCTGCCAAAGACTGTAGAGTGTACAACTGTCCCATACTATCCCACGCCACGTTACAAGATCCTCTGTGTTCTGACAACCAGAAGTGATTATCTACCCTGAATATATAAGCCATATGGGAGGGGAGGGAAGACTGTGCTTATTCACCTAATGGTCTCAAAAATGCTGAGCATACCAGTTGCCTAGCTAGCTAGCTAAGTCAACTATTTGGCTGATGACTTGTGATCTTCTTCATGTTGGTCTGGAATATAATTTGTCTTGGAGATAAAATGGCAGGGTTATGAATCTTTAACTAGGCTCTTTTAAGTCCTGTAAATTGGAAAGCAGTATTAGAGGTTAGGCATTTCAGGCAAGAGAACAGTCTAAATTGTGAGCCATTTGCTTGAAATGAGAACACCTAGGTGGGAATTGTTGGGATGGATGTTTTTGATCGGAAGCAAAACATAAACCCTAAATGTAAATCACCGATTTCCTCCTAGCAGCTTCAAAATAATGCATTACGTCCATGCACAGACTGCAGTCTCATTGAGGCAGAAAGGCATTACTAGATCTGGTAATGCGCTGTGACGATTTTCATTATTGCATCTCAGCAGGCTTGGTTTTAGGCAGAATGATGAAGTAGGTGAAATCAGCCTTTGCTAGTGGGGACTTCCTGCAAACACAGTTGCCTCTCTCTGTGGTCTCCATTTTGACACTGACCAGCAACTTTGCTCTTTAGCACATTGACTGTGGGCTGTTTGTTGTTGTTGTTGAGGGTTAATGGCAGGATCTCCCTTTGTGCATTTGATTACTAATACTCCTGACTCTCATTAATGAATACCTGATCTGTTCCTGCTTCTGGTTGTGCGCTCTACACATATTCCTTTCTCACCAGGCGCGTACACACACACACACACACACACACACACACACACACACACTTAGAGTCACCCCCATGCATCCACAAAGATAGACAGACAGACAGACAGACAGACACACACACACACACACTCAGAGTCACCCCCATGCATCCACAAAGATAGACAGCAGACACACACACACACTCACCCCCATGCATCCACAAAGATACACAGACAGACAGACAGACACACGTTTTCCTCCGTTGCTCTGACTGATAGTTAGTTCCACTTTCCATGCTCCTCTCTCTTTGGTATTGCTTTTTCTCCTCCCTCATTTGATATGCACTGTTGAACAAACCCATTGCATATGTGCTAGGATTCCATAAAGCTCTTAGACTTTCTAAGATGTCAGCCCAGTGAAACAATTTAACCATGGTAATGGTCATGGTTCTAATTGGTTCTAGCTCTGCTACACGTTTATCATATTTAATCCTTACAACTTCTCAATGGTGAGAATAACGGTCTAGTGTAGAGATGAGGAGATTGAGTCAGTCTCTATTTGGCATTGGCTGGAGTCGCTAGAACTGGGTTTGAGTCTGGACTTGGCTGCCCTCTTACCTCCTCTGTGCTCTTCATAGGGGCAAATGAGAAGACCAGGAAGAGGGATGAAAGAGGAGCACAAGGTGACTGAAGGGAAGGGGAAGAGGCTTTTTGTTCATCCTTCATTTCGTCTGACGTCTGCATTATCATTGTGACTTTCTAGGGAGTCATGTCAGTCTTAGCTGCTTATCACAGAGGGAGTTTATGATAAAAGAGAAAATGGTAGATTGCTTATTAGGTACATTGCACTGGGGGAACAGCTCTTTGTGACTTCAAGCCTAACTGGCTAAATCTTAAAAAGATGGAAGTACCTTTATATTGACAGAAAATAATGCTGCTACCTCATCTTTTTCATGCCAGGTACATTTTAATACATAGAATAAGGATTTCCCCTCCTATTAAAAATATCTTTTGTCTTCTGTTCACTTAAAAATAAAACTTATTTTTTATTGAACTGAGTGTATCCTTTTACTGTTTTCTGGTCACTTTTCACATTCTTTCTACCTTAGACCAGCTCATTGGAGAAACTCCCAGAAGACTCCTGGAATGGCAGCTTCCCCGCCTGGGTGACCTGTCAAGGATGGACACACTCCCCTGCCCTGGATGCATGCAGTTTTCAGAACGTTGGTCTTGATTGTGGGTGTCTGGCTGTCAAGGCTTCAGCATAAAACAGATCATGTTCCTAAATCCGCCACTTTGAGGGAATTTAATAAAGGGATTCTTTCGAAGGTGATGGTGGGGCATTACATAGGGAAACAAGGTATAATTCAGTTCCCTAGGGCTTGTGGCTGCGCAGAGCCAGTATTAACCTTTTATCTGAAAGGGCGAGGGGAGGGAGTAATGATCAGAACCTGGAGGCACAGAGGTTTGCTATGTGGGAGCTGTGACCTCCTGGGCAGAGCTTGGTGTGTAGCAGAGAGGGCAGCAAGCAGGCAAGCCAGGCTCCTAGCTTCCCTCCTCCTGAGCTGCACTTCCCTCCACGGCCCAGCCTTGCTGCATGCCTGCTCATGTGATCCATATGGAGTAGTGATCAATGGAGACACACCGGGGCTCTCACTCGTGTGCCATAACTGCACCCCTGCCAGATGCTAGATGGTTGTCTCTCGGTGACTGTCATTTTCCAAATCAATAGCGTTGAGACCTCAGCCACTCAGCCACTAGTGAGTTGAATGTCAAGTGTTGTATTGTCTCTCAGGAGAATTTTTAAGTTGACTTTGACCAAATTAAAAAGATCAACTCTGACTTGGATTTTACCTAATTAGAAGATGAAGGGATCTCCCTCGACCCTGGGTACCTTATCGTTATTTGTGAGATATAACTACTTCTAATATCAATATTATTAAAATTGGTAACGGCCATATAAGGACTGAGACACCTACAGTGTTAGAGACTCCTGAGCCTGGAAGGAGTTTCCTATTCACCCACGCTCTTTTCTTTCATTGTCACTTTCCTTCCCTACTCTCCAACACCCCCTTCTGTGTGTGTGCATATGTGTTCGTATGTGTGTGTGTGTATGTGTGTGCGTGTGTGTGTGTGTGTGTGCGTGTGTTTATTTTTCTTTTAAGAGTGGGATATTTCTACTAAAGTCCTAGCAGAAATCATCAGAGGGAAGATTTGCTGCCCAGCCCACCACCTTTCCCATCAAGTGTAATTGTGGGAAAGAAATTCTTTACAAGGTAGAAATCAACTCGCTGTGCTTTTGACAGTTGCTCTAATAACCCACCCAAAACCAAACGTCATCATCTTTCAGACATGTGAAGAAAGCCATTTGTCCCCCTGATACTATCTCATTTCCAGGATAAACATTGCCGGTTTCTCCCACCAGTCCTCATGTGATAAAGTTAATTTCAAGAGTCATTTGTTGAGCCCTCAACTGTAGGCAAAGAGCTTGGTCCAGGTTTCATGAGGACACACCTACTGTTTATAGCGTGTTGGGGAGAGGAATGTAAATGCCACACTACAAGACAGAAGTTTGAGTGCTGAATAGATGTTTAGCTTACATAACTGTAAGTCTTCATACAAATCATGGCTGAAAATGTTGAATAGGTGAAGAACAAAGGAAAGACCCTGGGGGACCAATCAAAAAACTTCTCCAGACAAAACCCAGCTTTTCAATTAACTTATATCAGTGAATATAGTCATCCAACCTATTCTTTTGTTCTGGTTACCTTATCAGCCCATCAAGACTTCAGGAAAGACCTTTGTGAAGCCAACCCGTCTAGCCCAACAGCTGCCAATCAGGGATTATACACCTCTGTAGTGAAGGTATATTACAATCCCAATGGCTAGTTCTGGGCAAGGTCATAGTGATGTGATTTTTTTTTAATGTTCATTTAAATAAAAGGATTCTACCACTCTCTCTTTGAAACAGTCTTTCTTTGTAGCCCAGATTGGCTTTGATATTCACTGCATAGCCCTCTGGCAATAAGTCACAGTTTGACTCTTAAGTTACTTCTCAGGACTTTACTGTTCCAGTCTACCAATAGGACAGTGTTACACCTCTGAAGCATGAAGCGATAGGGAGAAAGGTAAATTGATCATGCCTTCCAAAATCTTATCTTGTCCTGGTGTTCCACTTATGTATAAAGCAAAGGCAAACTTCCTGAGAAGGTGGCATGAATGTAGGAAACAGAACCAAGTCATGGGAATACTGTTGTCGTTGCTGGAATTTTGTCATCTATTTTGGCCTCTTCAAATCATTTATTTGCATTCTTTCCATGTCCTCAGCCTTGAGGGCTTTTCTTATTGTCTGGCTCTCCACAGAGAAGCACCTGTGGTGGCTTCTTCCCTTTCATATCAAGTGCCAGCAGGTAGGGAGGCAAGTTATGCTGAGGCAGACAATGCCCACAGTTTCCCTGGGCTCTGGATGAAAGACAATGGTATTCCCCTGAATGAGTAGGGAGTATTTCATTAAAAATTTGAGTTGCAAAAAACTCTTTGTAATGGAGAGCTTTGAAGAACTGTCCTTGCCCTACCCCAGAATAATATACTTTAAACAATATTTCTATAACCTTTGAATGTGTTGTGTATTCAGCAACCCAAAGAAGGTAAATGAAAGAGAGATTATAGATTGCTATTTATCCTAAATAACTTATCTCAGGGAATTGACTGTCAGTGAAGCTGATGCTATGGAAACACTTGTTGTATGTCTCCAGGTCTAGCTGGCAGTCACTGTGAGGCAGATGGACAGAGCTGTCATCTTTGACAGGTCCTGTAAATAGTAACAAACCCAGCGAAGTGCAGCTGGTGGAAGATACTGTGGCCCTTAGCAAAATCCATGGATAGATATTGCTAAAAAGATTTGAGTAAAGAACACCTCTGTGTATGTTAAGTTTGCTCTCTGACTCCTGATGACATCATGATATTTTATTAAGTTATTCAGCCAACAAATAGGTATCAAGTCCTTAATATATAATAGAGACTCAGCCTATAGAAATAAGAGTAATTCCTTCTACCTATAGAGTTTCTAGTTGGGTGCAAGAGGCACAAGTTAAATATGTGCCCACTTAATATCTAATTGACCATGTTCAGCTCCCTAGGAGCTGGATACTTTGGGAGATTATGACCTTCAGTTTTAGGGGTACTCAGATAGTTCGTGATTATACAAGGAACCATGGCATTATATGAGTAAAAAATTTAGTAAAACAGGACCTCAACTTGTTGTGAGGTTAGATGACCAGAGTAACCATGCCCACCATTGTTTTTCTATTACACAGTGGGATAAATGCCAACATGAGAACACATGATGGGAAGAGCTTTGACTAGCTGGGTTGGGTTATAGAAGGGCCTCTGGGAGAGGCTGTGTTTACATCTTGGGAGACAAATGAGCAGTGGGGGTTCTAGGTCTCCACTCTCCTCCTCAGGGTGGATGTTCATATCATTCAGTAGACTTCAGGAGATGAGCATTTGAGAGAGTGACAGAGTTTGATTTGCCTCAGTCTACATCTGAGAGACTTCATTTTGTCTAGGTTAAGATGCCCAGAAAGTGCAGAGACACACGGGTCTGGAGTCTAGCATTAAGATCACATAGGAATCCTTGGCAGTACTTAGAGGGGTGGAAACAGAAGGAGAAGGAGGGAAGTGGGAACAGAAAAGAAGATCTGGAGATAGAGTTGAGAGCAGCAGCTAGAGAAAGAGGAAAGCTTGGCAGGACGATGATGCAGGAGACACCTAGGTGTGACCGGGTCAGAGATGTCCAGGTATAAAAGAGTCATGCCAGCAGTGGACTCACTGGGAGCTGTGTTTTAGCATAGTTGTCTGTATCAGCAGCAGGTGTGGTTTCAAGAACCAGCAAGAAAGAGGATAGAGGGAGATTCCCACATTCTTCAGAAACAGCAATGACCATTTCTCAATGTCATGTCTCAACACAAACACCCAACCAAACCAAGTAAGAAAAACCTATACACCACAAAACAAAGCTGTTGTGATAGAATGTAAATGAGCACTGGTCAAGGAGGCAAAGGGGGTTTTCATTTCCACACAAGGGTATTTGACCCTCCCTGATGTCACATTACCTATGAAAGTAAGTGGACACTGTGTTCAGAGAATCATTGCATTGTTTCCCTGCTGATTGTTGACCCTCCTGTGTGTTGCCTTGCTTGCTTAGATGTTGAATGACCCCTTGAGATCTGATGTGAAGATTTGTCTTCTACTAGTTGGATTGTAAGAAACCCTACCCTAGAGTAGGCCTTGGTTTTGGACATGGGATATGGGCAGATAGTATTTATTATTTGTTTCTGGATTTTATTTTATCACAGCTCTAGAAGGTGGTCATGATGTGTTTCCAACTCATTGATTAACCAGTTGAAAAGGCAAACACCATCAACAGAAACCCAAAGATGGCCAGAGTGAAGAGGTATCATGGGGAGAGAGACTAGTATCAATTTAGTACTAGTATTATGTATTAGTATTAGTATTATGATCTAGGTTGTCACCTGAGAATATGCTAGAAATACAGTCTCAAAGTGGCTTGCCCGAGCCCTCTTCTCGTCAGCCTCATGTAGGATTTGTGCTCAGTGGAGTCAGAGAAGCATTTCTCTAGGCTCTGTTTAAATCATCACAGTCAGTTGTCAGTCAGCAACCTATGTGGTGGCAAATGGTAGTAGTTCTCTGTATCAGTTGATACAGGAGAAAGAGAACCAGGAGGAGGTATTTGTATGAGGTTTATCATAAGAAATTGACTATTTAAATGAGGAATTGAGTAAGCAAGACCCTCTCTGTAGGATAAGCACTCAGTAAGGTAGATTAGTGTATAGTCCAGAAGGCCTGGGGATGAGCCGAAGTTATGTTCCCGAAACAGGAATGAAGGACAATTGTGGGTTCAGATGCTCTTTGGGGTCTTGTGGGACTAGAAGAGCCCAGTTCCTTTAAGGGCTCAGTTGATTAGATTAGGGCTGGGAATATCAGCTGATTAAGGATTGAAGCACAATGCAAACTGCTCTCATAACAGCACCTAGATTAGTGCTTGATTAAATAACAAGGAAAAGTTTATGCATGCTACCTATGGCTCTCTCCTCCGTCTCCTAACCCAGCCAAGTCAGCATAAAAATTGTATCTTCATTTTTCAGCAAATAGAGGCTATGAAATTCTTAGTGTATAACAGCTGGTTAATGGTATCTCGATATCCAATCTAGAGCTGTGTAGCTTTATGTCTCCAGAAAGATCACAGTATTTACAATGAATTGATGAAGCCAGGCAGGTCGGTGTGGTGATCCCTTGTGGCTCCTGGTGTGTCTTGTATAGGAGCCTATGGCAGGTAAGGGTACAGGTAAAGAGAAACACAGGTGAGCACAACTCAAGTGGTTTGGAGAGCAGGTAGCTGTTTTATTGGCTTGGGCTTTGTTAAAGTAAACTTGATTTATCAAGGTTACCTCCTTGCACAATCTAGAGGGAATGTGCTTGCGCCAGGCTTTATAGATTGTGAGTTAGTTGCTGCTCTTTCTGATCAAGTTGCAGCTGAGGTTTGAAGCCCTATGTGCATGGGCTCCCCTGCCCCTTTTCACTTTAGAGATCTTTTTATCCTCAGGGGACAAACCTTCAAGGAGACTTGTGTGTGTATGTTTTCTTAATCTAAAAGAGTTACTTGCTTTTCTGTTGGGATGTATGCAATAACAAGATGCGACTGGGCACCCAGTATTATCATACAGTTTGAATCTAAGAACATACATTATTTCAGGAAGAATGTAGACATGTCTGTACCTGATGCAGATTGAGGCAGCCAAAACCTTTTGAAGCTTTGCCTGCTAAGTGTGATTTACTCACTTCTCTAAAGTTCTCACATTTTGGCTTTGGCTCCATGTCTTTATATTTGTCTCCCTGTTTTGTCCTGATGACCCACGTTTTAACCACGGGTTAGTTTGCCATTTTTTCTTCACAATGGTTGATGGTTACTTTTTAGGCATCCCTGAGTAGCTGTCCTCTAGTCTAAACCTGTGGCTCTTCATTGCTGTCACAGGCCTCATGCCTCCCACAAGGGCTTGGCTCTAATGCTGAGCATCCCACAGTTGTCCTGGGAAAGGGGATGTGCCTACTCTTTCATAATGTCAGAAAAGTGGGGTTTTCAAAAAGGAATGGATTGGAAAAATGGTACACAATGACTTAACTTACAGAAGACCCATATTTGATTTTACCTATCTCCAAATCAGCTTTGATGAATAGCTTTATTTATGTATGTGTTAAGGTCTATGTGAAGCAGCTGTTACACAGGCTGCTCAGGAAATTAAGATCTTTCCCATCTTTTTTTTTTCCTTCTAGAGTCGTGAAACCTTGATAGGAGCCTGGCCAGAGAATATTAAATGGTGATCAGTTATCGGAGATATCTGCTGTAAATGCCATCTGTTCCAGGCTTCACATATCTTTAATGGCTTTCTTAGAGAATCACTCTATTTATCATAAAACTTGTCACTTGTGAACTATGTGGAAGTCTATAGTAATTTGGAGCCAGCACGCTAAGTTTGAATCACACAAGGCTCATTAGCATTTGTGAGGTCAGGACAGGCTTGAGTTCTTTTCCTTTTGCTTTGTAGAAAAAAATGTTTGTTTTTTTTTTAAACAAACAAACAATCTTGTCATACGGAAGCTTGTCAACTAGACCACAGCAGCAATATGCAAAGTGACACAAATCTCTGTACAAATCGTGATCGTGAGGCGGTCCTGTTCTCTGATGATTTCCCCACAGACGGGATCAAATTTGTGTTCTGATTAATTACTTTTCTGTTCCAACTCAATGTATAAATAGCATGAAGACCATTTTTGGTGGCAGTTTCCCAGCGGGAAAAGCCCCCAATACATTATGTGTTATTTCTCTGTCTTTCCTCTCTTGTTTTTCAGTCCATCACTCTCTGATATTGAGCTGTGTCAAAACTCTTGGGCTATTGTTATTGTATATTTTGTGTCAATTTGCATTATAGTTCTGTGTGTTCTTTCTGTAAATTGGGGAACCTAAAGTCTTGTCTGATTTATTTTTCTTTTCCCAAAACACAAATAAATTTTTTTTCAAGCAAGTGAGCACACAGTAAGCAAAGAATGCAGTCACCTCAGGAGGAGGTAGTTGGCTCTGTGTGCAAAGGTCGAGAGGAGAGTGGAAGGAACTTCTGTCTGGCTTACTCCTTGGTATTTGGAGGCCCAGGTAGAGTTGAAAAGCTACGTGAATTCTCTTTGCTATTCTGCTTCTAGAAAATAAACCCTTTAACAGGATGTTGCTTTATAAATCACGGACTTGGAATAATGTGAGAAGGTTGGCCCCCACCACTGAGAGTACCCAGGAGGAGGATGTTCATGTCATACCTGTTCTCACAGTGGGAAGGATGGTGATTTTTAGACCTCATTAACAGAGGTGAGGAGGGTGCTGGGCAGAACACCAAGCTGTCTCACTGTTGATCTTGGTAGAAAGAATTGCTCAGTCAAACTTTGTCCCCATAGTTTGTAGCCCCAGATGTCCCACCACCTGCCGTGGTTTCTTAATTTAACAGCTTGGTTATTTACCGTTACTACCATTTACTAGAATGTACTGTTGTGAAGACAGGTTCTTCCCTTCTCCCCATCCTCTTTCCTTCTTCCTCTTTCCCTTCCCTCCACTCTCCTCCTCTTCCTTCTGTACAAGATAGTGCCTGACACAGAGCATTACCTTAATAAATATTAATGGAACAGTTGAATAAAACGTTATCATTTTATTATGCCATTGGTTTATAGCAGTGTCCTCCACTAGGCTGTTAGCCCCAGGAGATGCTGGGTGCTAAGTTGGGTCCCTTAGAATCCATATTTTGAGGAGACAGTCTCCTATGTCACTATATTAGAAGAGGAAGAACCAGAGATATTCATATTCTCTCTCTCTTTCTCTCTCTCTCTCTCTCTCTCTCTCTCTCTCTCTCTCTGTGTGTGTGTGTGTGTGTGTGTGCATCTGTCTCCAGACATCAGTAAAACTCTTTGCAAGTACACATTGAGAAGGAAGCCATCTGCAAGCCGGATCCATATCACAGTCTGGGCCTTGGGCTTCTTCCCATCTAGAGTTGTGAGGAACCTGTTTTTGCTGCTCAGATCACTCAGCCTGTGACATGTAGTCATGGTAGGCAGCACAGTCAGGTAAGGCTTGAGCCACAGTGACAGTCATGATGTAGGGATCTTCTTTCCCTTTATTCTTTTAGACAGGGCCTTGCCATGTGCTCCAGAGTGTCCTGGGACTTGTCATCCCCCTTCTGCCTCAGCCTCCACAATGCTGAGATCACAAGCCTGGACCATCACAGCTGGCTGCGTACGTACACCTTAACACACTTTAATCTTATTGCCACATATAATTTGGGCTTAATTTCCTTAAACGTGCTAAACATTCCCTCATTATCTGTTGTCTACTAATTTTGTCTGCTTTTGAGATATGACGTTTGATTACTCATAGGAGTTAGCTCTGATGAATTTGAAAATTCATAAACACGTTAAAATGTTAAAGTAACATTAAAGAATATTAAAATATGCTCCATCAGGCCTTGGAGGATCTGTTTGCATTATTTTTATGCTCATTTTCTTTTTTTTTTTACTAGTTTATAATCTGAAGGGCAGTTCCTTATTTACAAAGATGATGTCTTATTAACGGTGGTCTGTAGCATTTACAGCAGTTGGATATCTACTGAGGAATTCAATACCAACTCAAAAGTTTATTGAAGGAATAATGAATGTTTTCTGGATCCTCAATGATTTTTTCCAGTTTTTGATGTAAGAACTTAGAAGTCTGTAGAAAGCTTAAGTGACTTAAGTATTTTAGAATAATCAGTACTACTTCTTAGTGTATTTTGTATTGTGCTCCTTGATCAAGATGTTCAAAGCTCAGAACTAAGTTGATTGGATTTCTCTTGCTTTCTGAGTTGGTTTTTTACAGCTTTATCTTAATGTTGTATGTGGACAAATATTCCTCACTATTTTTGAGGGTGACTCGTATTGCTTTCATTTTAGATTTTAGTATTTCTCTAGTTCTCAGAAATGCTGTATGTTGGCAGGGGTAGGGCTTGGGGAGGGTAATGGGAAGGATTTGAAGCAATGGTTTCCTTATCACACAGGAGACCGAAAACCACACCATAAGTCACTTGAGCTTGAGTAGAAAGCTTTTTTATAATATTTTTTTTAATCCCTCTGTAGAGTATAAACGACAAATGACAAGATTGTGTATGTGCCGATGCTTCTGGATATTCAGAAAAGGAACTTATCAGAAGTTGGTTTCAGTGAGGTCAAGTCTAAAGAACAGAACTGGGCTGAGGAACAGGTGGGACAAATAGCACAGAAATATGCATGGAGTCCAAGGCCTGTGTGTGTGCTGGTGTGTGCTGGTTGCTTTAAGTAAGGCCCCACTAGGGGCTGCAGCAGTTCCTCTCTTCCCTTTGCTTGTTGAGATAACTCACAACCATCTTCATAACCATGCTTTTGGCCTCGCTGAGGTTATCATCATCATCTATGCTCATCTGACCTTTTCAGCAATATTAGTCTAAGCTCTGAGGTCAAACCCCTCGTCCACAGCCCGAGTCCCCTACTTGACACATGTGTGGCCTTGGGCAGGTTGCTGAATCTTTTTGGCAACAAAAACCCATCTGTAAACTGAGTCCAAGACTTGCCTGGCCATTGAATGAGTTCTTCATGGGTAGGACTGTCACACAATCAGACATTGTATGATTGTGTGACAGTCTGGAGTTCACTGGCTCTATCTCCATACTCATCCCCTTCCTTTTCAGTTCTCTCAGGAAGTTATCACTTTGACTCATTGAATGTTATTTTTTCTTTTTTTCGGTTTTTCCAGACAGGGTTTCTCTGTGTAGCCCTGGCTGTCCTGGAACTCACTCTGTAGACCAGGCTGGCCTCGAACTCAGAAATCCACCTGCCTCTGCCTCCCAAGTGCTGGGATTTAAAGCATGCGCCACCACTGCCCGGCTTAATTTTTTTTTTTTTTTGGAATGTTATTTTTTCAAGTGATAAACATGACGTTGTAAAAGAGTATTCAAATGGGAGGCATCAGAAACCAAGCTAGTTCACGTGGCTCCTTTTAGGAGTGTAAAGATGGAATAATGATAGAGACTGAAAGCTGAAAAAGACATCTTTTAGGGTAAGGTAGAACCGTGTCACAGGCGATATTGGTGTCTCTGTTGGCACCCCTAGGGGTCACCTCTATTGGGGACTCTGAAATGGTGGCAGTCCCATGGGTGCTCACAGTCACTTGACATTGCATCAGTTTGCCCAGAGTGCACACTAATTTTTGTTTTCCATTTCAGATCTGCCAAGAATTAGCATGGCAGTAGGCAAGTGCAGCCTGTGACAGGGATGTGGATGCCCTTCCCCCCACTGTAACTATAGCACCCATCCCTGCTCCTGCACTGTCCAGAAGCATTCTCTACTCTTTTTAGAATCCTATAGCAAGTGACCCTGGTTGACTGAAGCCTTTGTGAGACTCCCTGAGCTTAGCTTATTCTCTGGGCTTCATCTTTCTCTCTGAACATTGAACTCATGATTTTTACCATATTCCTTTAAATGAATGACCTGAATTTATGTCCTTACCCTTGTCTCAGGTTCTGCTTTTGGAGGAACTGAACATAAGAGAAAATGGAAGAACATGCATAGTAGATCAGCACGCATTCAGGATGTTTTTGCTGTTTTCCATGGCTCACTCCTATGATACAGAAATCATGTAGCATTTTAACTTGTTTCAAGTACATTAAAACTGTTGAGGGCAAAGACAATTTTTTAAAACCTGTGTTTTGTGCTCTCTAATTCCTTTCACTTGATAGTGGGCACACTTGTTGATGGATTGGTTCTCCAGTTGAATCTCACATGTCCTCTTGAGACTGTCATTCAGAGTAATCTGGTTTCTGTAGTCAGCGAGGAGTCCATGGCAAATGACAAATGAGTTCTATTAGTTTGGGATTTTAGTTTTTAAGAGTGTTGGCTCAGGTGATCTCTGTAGCTGAAGTATCTCTGTGGTTTCTGTAAGTAATTTATCCTTCTAGGGACTGTCACTTCTGAGGGTTGCCCCCTTATCATGATGTTCCTTCATGTAATAGTGAAGTTTCTTGGCTTTCTGGTTTTGATCTGGTTCTTAGGATAAAGAAATTAATTCCTTAGGGAGGATGTGTCTACCAGGCATTTGTCTACAGATCATGAAAGCATTTGTTTTTCAAACAGTGACTGAACAAATCAGTAAAAAGTGGTTAAAATGAAGTAGAATCCATCAATGTTTTGAAACATTTAGTACTTTGAAATGTCAGTTTATCTCTCTTGACTTTAACTCATTTCTTAATAAGAAGATATGTACAGAGATCTGTGAGAAGCCAAAGTTTTCAGACTTCTACCTCATAGATACATATTCTGACATTGACTTTGTCTTTGTCTATCTCTCTTGCTCTAAAACATACAGGCATAAACATAAAACATAAGAGCCACTCCTCCCTGAGCTTTTGTAACTACTGAATGGGACAAAACTGGAAGCAGGCCATGTCTTCCCACTACAAAAATTTGGGTTTCCCTGGAGCAGCGAAACAGGACTGTCTGAGGTTCCTAGCCCCTGTGAGGACCTTGGGTTGTTAGTTCTGTAGATAGATATGAACTTAACTCAAAATGAAAAGAACTGTTTTCTGAACTCAGCAAGTGTTCCGCCACAGATAGCTCCCCACAGGCTCCTGGAAGGCGTGAGTCTGTGCCTGGTGTCTCAATGCTTGCAGTATACAGAGTCACTGACAAGAAAAGCCACACCTCTGTTGGATATTCCTGCAGGCTGTCATATTCTCCCGGAGCAGCCCTGATGGTTATGAATTCTGGGCAGGTTGGAGTAGAGAAAAGATATACTTCAATGAAAGAAAATAGAGAGTAACTTCTAACATGTGCTTGTGGCCCACCTTTCAACGTCTGTCCGGTGTTATTCTGTAGCTGGTAAAGGGACAGCAGTAATACTGATGCGATCCTTCTGTGTAAGAAAGTAACACATCCATCGTTTTTGAGCCCCAGGAATCACATTTTTTTTTTTTTTTTTACTTTTTTTATTCAGACGAGTGGTTGCCAAAGACGTTAGGGACGCGTCAGATTGATGACACTCCTTCCAGGAAATTGCCATTTCTAATTATTCAGTGTATTTACCTCCACAGTTGTACCTCATGTCACTCAGAGGAGCCATACTTCAAGCGGAGATGGCTCCTCACCTGGAGGAGGTGATGAGAACATTGTAGCTTGAAGTCTCCAGCCTTCCCTGAATTTATGTTCATCTTGTTCTGCTGCAGGTCTGGAAGGGAAAGTGAAAATCATCATCTTCTTCTTCTTGTTGTTGTTGTTCTTCTTCTTCTTGTTCTTGTTCTTCTTCTTCTTGATCTTCTTCTTCTTCTCCTCCTTCTCCTTCTTTTTTTTGTTATTCCCAACTGTTCTGTCTTCATCCATCTCCTCCATCTCCTTCTCTCAAACATAATGATTCTCAGTGACGATTTGAACTTGTCTTCGTCTTTTCCTGACTCCAAAGTTTTCTTACGGCATCTGCACAGAGCGCAAATATCCTACTTACCTGTGCGTCTATGTGTCCTCATGGGTGTCTAGAGCCATGCTTTGTCCATTCTGATGTCATAAATTAGACATCCAAGAATGTAGCTTTAATGAAATGTTTGTTGGGAAAATATTAAAAATACTAGTGATAGTTTATTAATTATCAATCCCCAAAGCATGAAATTGGAGTCACAAGGTTTATAGGGGAAACTCATGGATGGGGACTGTTGATTGGTTTTACATAAGACTCCCTCTGAGACTTGAAGTGCCAGGGTGGGGGAATGGGGGAAGGATTGTGGGGAGGGTGACCAGGAGGGGGACACTGAGTGATATATAATTTGAATAAGTTAAAAATTAAATTAAAAAAAATCCCTTTGATAGCCAGGCAGTGGTGGCACACGCCTTTAATCCCAGCACTTGGGAGGCAGAGGCAGGTGGATTTCTGAGTTCGAGGCCAGCCTGGTCTACAAAGTGAGTTCCAGGACAGCCAGGGCTACACAGAGAATCCCTGTCTCAAAAAACTAAAACAGAAAAAAAAATCCCTTTGAGTTACGATCTCATTCTCCTGGTGCTTTCCCCAGAGAACTGAAGACCTATTGTCAGATAAATTCTCATAATATTTTTCAGATCCCATCGTCTGTGTATAATGCACATGAATTCTACAGTTAAGAGCTGACCAATTGCATTTGAAAATTTCTAAAACTAAGAACCAAATCATCCTCACTTCTTAAACCAGTGTGTATCCATTTTAATTAACTACAAAGCCAATATTTAAGGTATGGCTGATGAAAAACAGAAGAGGCATCAAAAGTAAGACAGAGTTGAGGGTTGCAGGCTTTTTACAGAGGATCACGTTGGAGTTGGAAGAAAAGAGGAAGAAGGAGAGAAATAACTATATTTGAGGAAACACGCTCCATGCTGTCTCCTTCACTAGGTCCAGTGATACTTTACATCAGTGGGCCTTAAGTGAGAGGGACCATGCTGTCTCCTTCACTAGGTCCAGTGATACTTTACATCAGTGGGCCTTAAGTGAGAGGGACTTTGCCCTTTCCAACTCTCCTCCCCTGCTCCTGAGAATCTGGGCAATGTCTGGAAACATTTTTGATCATCATAATAGAGGTGTTATTAAAATCACCTCATAGGTAACATGGATGCTGCCAATACGGCCACATGCACAGTCACGTACAGAGTAGCCCCCACCACGAAGTTATTCACTGTAAAATGCCAGTGGTGTCCTGGTAGATAAAGCTCATACATTACATGTCAGCATGTTGACAGGTGAGAGAACAGAGCCTGGGCGTTCTTGGATTGGGCCTTTGAACTTAGATGGTCGGACCCTGGTCACTTGTGTCTTCTTACCACGCTAGCTTGCTAGTGGACCAGTGAATATCTATCGATTGTGATGGTACGGAAGCTTTTGGACAGTCACAGTAGAACATGTTCATCCTGAGCTACCCCCACATGTGGCTCCAATTTAAGAGCAGAAAGGTTGCTCTAAAGAAATCTGTGGCAGGTGGAATAAGGCCAGTTTAAAAGGTGGAACCAAATATGCAGTCTCCACTAAAGGACTGAACAGTATGTTGTTTGCCGATGTTTTAACCATTCATTGAGAAAATATGAGGACTATTCTTTTAGCCCTCCCAGCAAGCCCTGTCATCTAGCCCTTGCTCATCTGAAAATGGAGTAGAGTGTCACAAGCCCCCTCAGTTAGCTTCGTTTCTTTTCTTTGGTTGGTTCTTTGGAGACTAATCCAGGGCAAATAAAAATAGAGTTGAAATCAGGCTTGATCCTAATCCTGTCAAACCGGAGGGCAGTTAGAGCCCCAGCTTACTTTTAAACTCCAATCTCAGATAAAGAGAGGTATGCAAGGACTATTCACAGCTACAGTTAGAAGGGAGCTGTAGAGAGAAGTCTGATTTGTTTTCCATGTAGATAGGGAAAGTGTGATCTAGTTCCATCTAAATATTTCAAAAACTATGTAGAAGAAATACTGGTCTAAAGTGTTTTATGGTATTCAAGGGAAGGAGGGAGGTAAAGTTATATTAAATCCTTGCTTCTGGCCGTGTTTATAATCCCTTCAATAATCTACGAGGCAAATAATGCTATTTTATTTTATTATAGGTTAGTGAGCTAAAGTGATTAGCAAAGTTATTTGTGAGCAATTGGAAAAGAATTCAGGTCTCTGAGATGCTAAGTCAGAGGTTTTCCATCTGTGGGTTGCAACTCTTTTTGGAGGTTGACTGACCCTTTCACAGGGTTGCCAAGACCCTCAGAAAGCACAGATATTTACATTATGATTCACAACAGTCGCAAAATTAACAGTTATGAAGTAGCAATGAAATTAATGTTCCAGTTCTGGGTCACCACCATAGGAACTGTATGTACCTATGTATGTAAAGGGTCAGTGTTGGAAAGGTTGAGAAGCACTGCTCTAAATTAAGATCAGGCCTTATCATTCCTTCCAGACTGATGCTCTCTTACTGTCTGTGTTCTGTGCACAGTGTGTGAATGCCTAAGGTAAGTGCAGTCAGATTTCCCAATGGATGCCTTCTCTAGTGCAGACACACCCACATCAATGATTTTTACTTGTAGAACTATCTTTTTAAAAAGTATAGGCGTATATTGTACTTTTCTGCATTATAGCTTGTATAGAAGTAATCCGTGGTTATTGTAGCAGGCCTCCCATGTGAGCAAGGTTCTGAAGTATAGATTTGCTTCCATAATATTGCCTAGGCTCAAATAACGTTCTAATGGTGTCGGCCTTTTAAGGAAAGGTGGTACTGTGTTTAGGACCTGTGGCCTGACAGAAGTACATTGTAATTTGTGGGCTATTAAATACACACATAAGTCATTGCTCCTAGCACTGCGTAAGTTGTTCACTTCAGAGGTTAAACATTTCTTGAGAAACAAGGAGATTGCTCAGTGGGTATGATCCTGACAACTGTACTTGGATCCTCACAACTCATATCAAGGCCAGATGGGGTAGCACACATCTGCAATCCCAGCACCTACTGCACAGAGATGTGGAGCCAGGGGAGCAGCCCAGAAGCTTACAGGCTAGCTAGCCTGGATTATGCAGTCCAATAGCACAAAGAACAAAGACTTCTGTTGATAAGGTGGTGGGTACAAACCACCTCCTGAAAGCCGTACTGACTTCTACACAAATTCTGTTGCCAGTGCGCATGCACATGCGCGCGCTCGCGCGCACACACACACACACACACACACACACACGCACACACACAGACCACAAGCGGTAGTAAAAAGAACACCAGATTAGAAGTAATAAGGCTTGATCTTCTCAATTTTGAGTCTTAAGATCTGAGCTCTTCTCCCCTTGTTCACTATAACCCCGCCCTTCCCCCACACATACACACAAACCCCCAAAATACTCATCCTCAAGGTAGACTGGCTGTTTCAGTTTCTACTTCAGCCACTCACAGATAAATAATGATATGCTCCCAAGATACTGGTTCTCTTGATCACACATCCTAGAATTTATTTGTAACTCCAGTCAACTAAGTATGTACTTAAATCTCTTGGATCAGAGTCCCAGTGGAAGGAGCTCCCTGAACACATCAGAAGATGCTTCAAAGTGACTTCAAGACTCCTTGTGAGACAAGAAACCTAACCTGTGGCTAGCAGACCCACAAAAGCCCATCCCAACTTGCTTATCAAATTCATGTTACATAATATGCACCTTCACAGGTGGTTCATGGTTTTTTGAACTCTGATCTTTAAGAAATGTCTCTCTCTTCTTTGTGAAGGACAAGGCTATTCTTTTTTTTTGGTTTTTCGAGACAGGGTTTCTCTGTGTTGCCCTGGCTGTCCTGGAATTCACTCTGTAGACGAGACTGGCCTGAAACTCAGAAATCTGCCTGCCTCTGCCTTCCAAGTGCTGGGATTAAAGGCGTGCGCCACCACTGCCCGGCTTTTTTTTGTTTTTTTTTTTTTTGAAGGCTATTCTTACTTCAGCATTTCTTCCAGCAGTGATTCAGCCTGTCCTTACTTTATCACAGTGCTGCTCACGTCTGGAGAAGGCAGGCAATTGCCTGCCAATCATTGTTATGTGTCTCCTCTGCCTGTTTAAGAGTGGGACTCACGAAATCAAACTGTGCAGAAGACAACTTAGTTTGACCCTCCTTTTGCTTGCACCTTGGAACCTGCCACCTACTCTGCTCTCTCTACGAGGTGGGAGGGCATGTGCGTTTCTCAGCCTCCTCTCTGACTATAATCAATTGGTAAGGCTGCAAGGGGGTCCTAGGGCTGATGTAGGGGATGTTTATTCTCCCAGGTCCCACTTGTGAGGTGCCTCTGGTGGGCTAGATTCCTCTGCTTCCAAATGCCACAGTTCTCATATTCTGGGAACCATTTTCTGTCATGTCCCTTTCCTCCGAGTATTGTCAATGGTGCTTTCTGTTTTCCTGGGGATCTCTTTGCACTGCTCACAGATTTGTCAGTAGTCTCTGACTTACATTTTCCTCAGTTTCTCTATTATAATGAGCCATCTGTTCCCTGCCTGGGCAGAAACCTCTGGCTTCCTTCTTTCAGGCCCTGCTCACCTTGTCACCTATGTGTGTGGCTTCTCTTTTCTCTTCCATATAGGAGTATTAGCGTCTCTGCCACTCTCTCCCCAGATTCACTGTTTGTCATTACCGATTTCAACTTAGTTGGAATTAGCTCAGAAAGAAGAATTAGAGAGTTAGAAGCTATCCAAGATAGCATGTGATCCCTTTGGTATTTGTTTGTCAAGTAGAGAAAATGAGTCGAGAAAAGAAAGTTATCTTGTCGAAACTTCAACCTAGATCCAACCTGGTGGCTAACCAATTCTCTTTTCCTCTGTGTAATAGAGAGCCAGGGGATAAATGTCCCCAAAAAGAGAAGTTTCAGAAATAAAAGGCAAAAGATATTATCTCCTGAAATTGAAATCAGTATGATCTAACATCAAATTGAGGAAATTATCACTGTGCAGAAATAATACATTCTGAGAAAGAGAGAAAAAATTGGTTTTGGAAAGCAAATTGCTACCAAGTCAAGCATGCTTTACCATCCCAGAGAAGCTGGGAGTTTACCAAGACATTGAGATGCTCTAATCCAGGGGATTTAGCAATTCAAAGGAATGTGTCATCACAGGAGGGACACTAGGTTTTAGAGAAGAGGAAACCATATAAGATGTATTCATGCATCTCTGATGCTGATTAATTAACTCAAATGTCATCCTGCTTGGCCAACCCACATGTTCCAATCTGACTCACAGGCATATTCCTCCACTGGCACAAAGTCTGTTCATTTCAACAGCTGCTGAGTTGAAATGACAGTTGTAGATCTTAGCTAAGAATGCACTGGGATGAAGGAGACCTACAGAACAGGCCACTATAATGTGACTACCTTAGGTTTCCTTGGTTTGCTCTCACATAGACTCTTACCTGCTAACAAACTCCTGGGGACTGTGTACCTCCGTGTGTCATTTGTTATCACAGCCTATTGATAGCAACAGCCACTTTGTGATGAAGGTCAAACCAGAGGGGTTTGCAGAGCAGTTGTATTCACATGGCCTCCCTCTGGGATAGTTCAAGAGAATGTCAGAGAAGCCATGTGGTTCAGTTACTGGGAGACACTATTTTCTAAGAGAGAAGATACTTGCGCCCCCCCCCCCCCCCAGGGCTAGCACACAGCATGTATTCAATAGCTTAATGAATTCAATAGATACTTTATGCAAATCTAGAAAGTGCTAGGGACAGGCATTGAAGATGCAGGAATCACTAAGTCTGAGTCTTTAACACCCAGGAGCATAGAGGCATATCCTCAAAAGGTTTAAGAGGATTGAAAGGTAGCTAAGGCAAGAGCTCAGTCTAGGGCAGTGGAAGCAGTGGGCATTGGAGATAGTTAATGTATAATGTAAGTATAGTTAATAGTATACTTGCTAGAAGTAGCAAGTGAAGGTATAGTAAGATCTGGACCCCAGTGGAGTTGGGTAAAGAGAGTTAGCTTGAATAGAGTTTCAAGTCCATGGCCAGACGCTTGGGTTTTTTGGAGGGGGAGGATTGTGTATTTCTATGGACACCAGGACAGGAACCTTAAACTGTCAGCATGTTGAAACAGATCGTTCAAAGTAACTGCTCTTAAAAAGAACGTGTGAGTCTAAGTAATTGCTAGGGCCAATTTCATTTATATTCTCTACTCTTGACTTGCCTCTCAACTGAGGTGATTAGAAACTATGTTGTGTAGAACAACTCACCAATTCTAAACCCCTAGCTTCCTATAGCTCTCAGGCTTCCAGTTCACTTGGCAACATCACATCGGCTCTCTCTCCTCCCTGTTCAGGCCTCTGCTAGCCTAATCATATGCCCATCCTATCTTTTAACAACAATGCTACAAACCACAATGCTACCCCCTCTTGCGATAAGCCCCTGGTTCCCTAGTCTCTATGGCCCCCTTGAATTCAATCTAAATTTTTACTTCCAAGACCCAGTCTAGGCATCACCAATTCCTGTGAATCTTCTCTTACCTCCTCCCTCCTCCCTCCTTCTTCTCTCCCTCCCCTCCCCCTCCTCTCGTTCTCTCCTCTCTCTGTTTACAGTGCTATTGATTAAATGAAAGGCTTTGTAGATGCTAGCCAAATGCCCTACTACTAAGCACCATTCATAATCATAATTCAGATTTTTTTCTTCTCTTGAGCTGAATTGAACTATTTCTGGCTTACCACTCTAAATGCTTCTGTTACAACACTGAAACCCCTGTATATAAATTAGCCATGTAATAAGCTTCATAGTTAAAAGGACTGCTTCTCCCAAAGCTCCAAAGGTCTAGGCCTAGATCACTTTAGAATATCAGCAAGATGTATGCAGTAAGTAGATCTGCCACATGTTGGAGGGAGGTACTATGACTTGTAAGAAACAATGGTTTAGAGTTTTCTGACCTTCATCAAGCCTGTTAGCTTTTCCCATTGCCTTCTTCTGTACCAAGCTCTTCATATCTCAGGGACACTATGTATTCACTCAGACATTGGGGCCATTGAGGCAGTTCCTGAGCCATTGTCAAGCCCTTGCCTCTCAGAAGGATGATGCCATTATGGGAAATAGATCGGCCTGGCATGTCCGTGTGTGTATGATGGAGAGAAGGGAAGTGAATACCTGTGCCCACACTCATCTCATCATGAAGCAAGGGTATCATGGTTGTCAGAGCTCTTGGCAAAAATCAGTGGCTGTCAACTGATAAAATCACAGGGTCTGTTAGGGATAGTGCCTCAAGAGCTGCGTCATTTCTAGACGTGTGATGTAGAGCTGGTTGACCTCACATGCCTGCACCCACTGAGGAGTCAAACACGCAGGGCAGACTTTTCATTGAGATAGAAGTCTCCTCTCCATGTGTGTATAGTGATGGACCTTGTGGTCACTCTAAGGTAGGATGGTCGTTGTTAGCAAAGAAGGCAACTCAGGGTTCAGATGCTTGAATTATACTGAGAGGCTTCATCTCGAAAGTAATTACCTGGCAATGCTAATGGATGTTCATGGAGATCGGGATGAAAGTCATTTCTGAAAATTGTGGGTTGCAGATGGATGGAGCATAAAGGATCCTGGGGGATATAAGATAGTCAGTGTGTGGGATAATGTGCACTGGTCACATGTATACAGCTGTTTGTATGTGTGAAAGTCTCATTGAACCGTAAGTTGAAGACCCTATATATTATGTCCCTTGTGCATGAATGCCACCCATAAGCAAACTTTAAAAAGGAAGCCACTTTGGAAAATTTATATTTCATCATCGAAACACCAAGGAAGCAGCAATTTGACTCTAATACTTAACTCAAAATAACTCTATGACTTAAAGGCCACCTTCAAATGTGTCTGCTCTGTAACTAAAATGCCACCTTCAAGCGTGCCTGCTCATCAGACTTACAGACCATCTGAGCTGCAGTCATGCCCTGTTCTTATTTCTTCTCTCTAAGTTCCCCCTGCCCATACCATTCTTCACAGAGTCTCTGGGGGTGATTTTCACTGCATAAAGTTGTTCCCTAAACAATATGGAATCATTCCGAGTCACATGGCAGTAGGTATACTACATGATTTAGAGTTCACTTAAGTGGTATGTATAGAAATGGGTATATGATACTACGCCATTCTGTGTCACAGACCTGGGCACAGTGGATTTGATGTTGGGCTAAACTGGAACAAGTCCCCCAGGGATCACAAGACACCTATTTGTCTTTTGCGGTAGTCATAAAATATAGACATGGTTGCACCTTATCAACTGGGAAGTATGCATTTCAATAGTGTTGATTGCATTCACAGTGCTGTACAACAAGAATCATTATATGTTTCCAAAACCTCAATAAAATCACTCCAAGCAGAATCTTTATGAAAGCACCCACTCCCCACTCTTATCTCTACTGACCCCCAATGACCTCTCTCCTATGTTCTGCCTTTCTGAATTTGCCTGCACTGGATATTTCATTGAAATGAAATCATATCTTATTTGTCATCTTTTGTCTGACTTGACTCATTAGCATGATGTCCTCAGGATTTATACACATTGGTGCATATATCAGAATGTCACTCTTTTTAATGGCTGGCTAATACTCTGTTGTGTGTAGACATTTATTACATAGATGGATGACATCTCTCTGTTAAGGGCATGTGGGTTGTGGGATGGTCAGTTCTTTGTCAACTTGACACAAATGAGAGTCAGAAGAGAAGAGGGAAGCTGAGTGAGGAATTGCCTTCATAAGTGTGGTCAGTGGCTTTGTCTATGGGGCATTTCCTTGATTAATTATTGATATGAGAGAGCCCAGATAACTGTGGGCACTGGACATGAGGTCCTGGGTTATATGAGAAAGCAGAGTGAACAAGCCATGAAATGCAAGCCAGTGAGCAGTAGACTCTGCTTCAGTGCCTGCTTTCAGGTCCTGATTGAGTTCTTGCCTGGGTTTCTACCCTGGCCTTCCTCCATGATGCACTGTTTAACCTGTAAGTAAATAAACATTCCCTTGCCTGTGTTACTTTTGATTATCATTTTTTCAAAACAAAGAGAAGCTATCAGAACAAGTTATTTCCACACTTGGGCTATTTCAAAGAATTTTGCAACGGATATTAACTAAGTAATGGTTTCAGAAAATTAAGTAAAATTTGAAAACTTTTACCATTGCAAATTATCTGACCTTTAAGCTTCAACTAAATATTACTTCCTCTGTGGAGTCTCCTGGGTTCCTCTTGCCATCTCTGCACTTAGTGAATTGTCTGTTTCCTTCCTGTGTACTCCAGGTGGTGCCTCATGTCTGTACCAAGAGAGATCAGGTCAAGGCAGCTTGAGAAAGGGCAAGGCTAGTAAATGAAAGCAGTAAGCCTAAACTGATCATCTGGGTAGAAGAGTTGAAGGTCTGTCTTAAGGGAACCAAAGAATTAAGAGACTTTGGATGTGGAGATGTGGGAACAAGATGATCATTTTTTCTTTGGATGCAGCGCAGAGCCGACCTGATAGGTTTTATGAGTCCAGGTGCAGTCAGGTTTTCTGCCGTTATACTTAGTCTTTATTTGCATGCTCCCCACTGCAGCATGTTCAATACACACACACACACACACACACACACACACACACACACACACACACA
>JADRCH010000035.1:621590-644665 GCA_019843965.1 Rhynchomys soricoides
ACACACACACACACACACACACACACACACACACACACACACACACAGAGGATATCTAACTCTGAGCCTAGCATGCAATAGGTAGTTGAATTAATTGAAGCTTGTCTGATTGCTCTGACAGAGGGAATAATGATGGCTTATTGACTAAGGCTGGGGTCCTAGGAAATAGACGCTGGGTATCAATCAGTGTGCAGGGGATGCTTTATTGGTGAGCGCTTTGAGGAAGAACATGGTGAATTCCAAACAACACAGTTACAGCAATCTCAGGGGATCCTACAAGTTTCTGGATCAGTATGCTCATTTAGAGTTGGCTGTGCGTATCAGCAAGGGGACCAGGACTTTGTTCATCTCTCTGAATCAATAACTGGATGCAGGTTAATTCCAGGGAGGGGAAATGATGCTGTAGAAGGAACTTTTCTTCAGCCAAGGGCAATATTCTTGGCAGTTTAAAAGTGGGGGAAGAGATGCTTTTATCCTAAAGGAAGAGATCTGAGGGGTCTACCAAGCCAAGAGTGTAGTGCCCGTTTTAAATAACTAAGGTCCCTTCAGCTCGTTGAGTTACCATCCCTCAGGTATTATATAGTCAAGAAAGCTTACTACATCTTCATGCCAAGAGAAAGGGAAGCGCATGACATGTTTTTCTTCTTTCTGTCTCCAAGTGCCCAACACTTGGCATGACTGCAAAGCTGTGCATGTCTCTTCTATTGATTTCCCATGGACTCAAATGACCAAGGACACATTTTTTAATGAGCCTAGGACCTTAGTTCTTTATTGCTTGTCCCTATAAGGTACACTGGAAGGAAAACAAAAGGCCAGGAGTGGTTCTTGGCATCTTTTTCATGTATTGTTGCTCACGTTTTCTGGAATAAGTGCATGGAACTTTTGTAATCAAGGTAAATATCACTAAAAGATACAGACTGTAGATAACATACTTGCTGGAAGATGAACTTTCAAACTTATATCTGGTTTCTGTGTTGAATATGGAAACCCCAAAGTGGAAAAATGTATTTAGACATTTAGACTCAGTGAATATTCTTCTTGGCTTAGGGAAAATTTGGGCCAGAATTTGTGGGTGCTTTTCCAAATTGGGAAACCTCATAGGAATACTTGGTAGGAGCCCTCTGTGTACTGATAACTTTAATGGAAATTAGGGTCATTGTTTTTCGTGGTTGTTAGGTTTACATAGAACCAGAACCTAACAATAAACCAAGAAAATCGTTGGCTTTCAGGAGCTGAGATTGAGCCCGGTGTTGATGTTTTCTCCTGTGGCTCCCTGTGTAGACAGGATTGCTTTAGTAAAAAGAAAAAAAAGGCATAGAAGGTTAAAAGATACCTCCTTTGTTAAACTTCGAGCCTTTTCCTCACCTGCTCACCTGCACTCTTAGATTTGTTTAGGCAAAGACACTGTCACATTCTATTGGTAATAAATCTAGCTTAATTTTATGGTCTCTTGATGGATTCGGAATAATCTAAATTCCATGACTGTCCTGAAATCATCCACAAGGCTGTCATAAATTGTTTTGCTACATGTATAATTTCTAAATAACTGATTGTATATAATAGAAAACTTCAAGTAACCACAAAATAGAGAGAATAATATAATGAATCTCAAGTAACCTTCCACTTCCTTCAGGAACTAACATTTTCCAGTCGTGTTGCATCTACCCCACTCCCTCCTGCTTTTCTTTTGGTGCTAAAGATCAAAGGCAAAGCCTTAGTGCATGTAAGACAAGTGCTCTACCACTGAGCTATCTGTCTGTCTGTCTGTCTGTCCCCAACTTTACGTTGCCCATTAGAAAGTGCTGGAAAATTATGAGGCAAGTCCTTCATTGTATATGTACATCCCGCCCACATGAATAAAAGTAGCACTCTTTATGGCCACCTCACAGGTTCTCTCTGGAGAAATGCCAGTGGGGGGGGGGGGAGAATGTTTTTGATTGTACAGCAGAAAATTTCCTTGAGCCAATAGGTTGCTCGTGCCAGGACCAATTAATTTTTCCATTCATAACCTTAGAAACAGTCCTAGGCTGTCTGTAAGTTGAAGCACTTTGCTTTATTTAATCTATCTGCCCTCATCTATAGCAAGCATTGCTAGCCCCTGAATGAACTGAGAAGCCCTTGCCACAGAATTAGGGAGCCAAAGCTTCCTTCCTGGCCATCTGACATACTAACATAGCCACATTCCTTAAGATTGCTGATGGCGTCACAAGTATGTCCCCTCCTCCTTTTTGCAGGCAATGATCTGAAGTTTGCAATGTCTTTCTGGGTGTTGGGCATCAAGGGCTGGGCAAGAGAGGTCTGGGGTGGACGTAGTGACTGTCCCATCCTTAATCTCATCCTTGTCTCTGTTTTTTAAAGCTTTCTTTGGGCTACAACATGCATAACGTAGTATCTTATCTTAATCGTTTTAACTGTATATTGCTAATGATTGATAATGTCAAGGAGTTGTGCAGCTACTAGTTCACAAACCTTTCATCTTGCAGAGAGAGGTTCCATGTCTACTGAATAATTCCTCCCTCACCCCAAACCTCAGAAACTGCAATCTTTTTTCATCTCTATGGTATTTCATATAAGTGGAGTTCTACAATATTTGCCTTTTTGTGAACAGCTTATTTCACTAGCTTTATAATCTCAAGGGTTTTCAATACTATTATGGCATATGTCAATGTTTCCTTCCTTTATAAGGCTTGTTGCTATTCCGTTGTTTGTGTGGACCACATTTGTTTGTATGGACCACATTTGTTTGTTTGTATGGACCCATTTGTTTGTATGGACCACATTTGTTTGTTTGTATGGACCCATTTGTTTGTATGGACCACATTTGTTTGCCCATTTATCTGTCAATGTCATTTGGGTTACTTCCACATTCTGAGTGTGGGGGTAATATTTCTATGAACATGGTTTTGTGTAAGATGTTTGTTCTTTAGGTGCGCTCTGTTGCTTTTTCTGTAGTTTGCTTGCTCGTACTTTTAGTAAGACCTAAATTGAAGCCACCAGAGAACATACAGGACCACAGCATCGTTGATATCTTAGAGTTTTTCTTTTCTTGGCCTGATGTGAGACATACCATCATCAGGACCGCCACTTCATTTAGTGCTCAAGACACAGTGTGTGCTCAGCAGACAACATTAAACAAGTGAATGATTGAGTATAATAAAATTAAATTGAAGGGAAATAAAAAGTGATTCTGTTCCATCAGATCTTTGGAATCCCAGGACACATCCCATCTTTGGATGAAGCCTAGAGCGTATCTCTTCCAAACACTTGTTCCACATCTCTATGCAAGTCAACAATAGACTGAAGAAGCTATTCTCTGTACTTTTAGTTAAAATGTGCAAACCCAGCCTATCCCTTATTACCTGCATTGTTCTCCAAGGGTTGACCATAGTAGAATATCAATATATTTTTATAATTTATCACCAAATTGGTGAATAGATGCATACATAAGGGAATAATTTCACAAATGAGCTAACAAATGTATGCTTTGGTGAATGGTATAGAGCCTTTGTTGAGATAGGAAAGAGAAGTTGATGAAAAGAGAAAAGGAATGTAGATTATTCTCTTATTGTACAAAAAACCAATGGGTGTGGCCACTGTAGGTCATTAGTAAGCCCAGCAGGCACGGTTCCTGATCCTGGGGATTTTCCTATCAGAGACAATCAGATACAAGCAGCTGTTTTTGTGACATGAAGGGAACCAGGAAGCCATGATAGTGACAACTAGGGGCCTCCATCATACAGGGCAGTCAGAAGCCATAGAGAAGGAAGTGAAATCGTAGCAGGAGAGAATTGACTCTGAGGAAGAAGGAAAC
Organism: Rhynchomys soricoides; assembly: GCA_019843965.1. Lineage (NCBI taxonomy): Eukaryota > Metazoa > Chordata > Mammalia > Rodentia > Muridae > Rhynchomys > Rhynchomys soricoides. Next base: position 625,402 of record JADRCH010000035.1, read on the forward strand.
TGTCAGAGAAAGGGACCAGCAAAGGGAGCATACTCGTGGCGGAAGCTAACAGAAGCCTGTTGTGGCTGGGCGTGATGAAGGACATCTTCAGTGTGAAGCTGGAACAGTGCTCATGGGCTTGGTAGATCTAAAGGAGGACTCAACCTTTAACTAAGAGCGCTGAGAATCCATTGGCATTGTAACACAATGTATTCAGGGTTCTCCATAGAAACCCAGCCAGTAGGGTAAAAATAGACAGGCAAGAGGAAAGATATGGTGGAATTGTAAGGGGCAGAGGGCAGGATGGATGGATGGATGGATGGATGCCCTCTTCTAAAGGTGGGGGGGGGGGAGGGATCAAAGGAAGGGAATGGACAAAGAATTGGGTTATGTTCAGAAGAAGGGTCCCCTGAGAGCAGCTGCTAAATAAATATAAAGCCAGGGGAGACTGAGGGCAGCTGAGCTGCAGGGCCAGGGGCATGTGAGAGACGTGCTGACAAGAGAGAGACCTTCGTCATTTCCCTGGCCTTGCCTGCTTGTTCTGTTTATTTTGTTACCTCTGAAGGCAGTTCCTCAGTGTCTGCAGAATCTATTGCCACTGTCATCACAGTCATTTTCTTGAGAAATTTGACCTGGTACTGTGTCAGGTGATCAGCCCTGGTTGAGTAGACCATAGCTATTGCTAGCTGCTGTCTCCCCTCAGGAGCAAACTGAAACAAAACAGTTGTATGTAAATACGCATTGTTACTGAACGAAATGCACCAATTCTTTCCATTGTGGGTGGTTACCCTCCTTTGATGTCTAAGAAACTTTATTCAGGTGATTAGAAGGAGAAAGGATGTAGTTTTTTAAAAAGAGCTTGTGACATTGTTCCAAACTCCACTTTTCCTCATTGAAGGTTGTGACTTTGTATTTGTGTATTTTCCCAATGGTATATTCTGAATTGGAGGTGAGTAACTGCTAATTTCCCCAAGCATCATGTAGTTCTTGATGTGAGCATTACAGCCCTGAATCAGGATGGCCAGATCCAGGAGCGACTCACCTCCAAGTGTGTGTTGCCTGCTGCTTGCTGTATGGTACCTGACGGAATGAGATTAAGTGCAGGTCTAGGATGGCTTATAGAGTCAGTACGACACCATTATTTGAGTCATGCTGTCACAATTACAGTTAGCCTAGGATCCATCAAGCCAGCCTTCCCTGAGAGCTTGGAGCGAAGGCTGATGTAGCACCTGTCCACACTCAGAGTCACTCATTTTTATTCCTGTAGGAAGGGGCTGGGTCAGGTGTCTATGAGGGGCAGATGAGAAGGTGATACGGATGGATAGCTTGACTCAAAATATTCTGAGCTCTGTCTTCTCTCTGTGTGGTTTTCAACATGTAAAACTGGAAAATTCTGTGGAAATAAAGATTTTTGAAATAAACTCTGTATCTTCCCTAAGGATTCACAAAAATAGGGATTTAAATTTATATCATGGGCTGCTCTCTCTCTGTACAGAGAAAACATTGTTTTTCAGGGTTCATTTTCTCAACTATGGGATTTCAGCCCAGATAGAATTCAGGAGGTACTTGTAAAGTAATTACATTCTTTTGCTGATTTCCCCCCATGTCACTCCGGAGATAGTTACTTTTCTATGCTATAAGCCACATTCTGTTTAATGTCCTTATTAGGAAAGATCAGTTAACACATCCACCAAAGAGCAAGCCTAGTTATACATCTGTTATGGTAAATTGCTCGTTTGCTTAAGAATGAAGTTGTCTCTCATTTAAAGCCATTTCTGTCTCTTAGCAGATGAATTTGATTTGAATTTTCACAAGTATGTTTTATTTCACACCAGAGATCCATTGTTTTAGGAAACCAAAACATTAAACTTAAGAAAAGGAAAGAAATCATCTGTTATGAATAATGGAAATATAACCTCAAGCAATACATTTTCCTGTTTGCCATCATTTACACATAACAACAACTCAGGTTTAGGTAGTGACAATATCAGCCGAGGAGGCTTTCATGACGTAGCCGGGGGAGATGTCACAGGTATTATCTGTTCAAGCACGAAGACCCCAGCAAGGTTCTCCAAAACCTGTGGAAAGTTAGGTGCAGCAGCTCATTTAATTCGAGTCTTCTTTTTCTTTTTCTTTTGATTTTCTTTCGAGACAGGGTTTCTCTGTATAGCCCTGGCTGTCCTGGAACTCATTCTGTAGACCAGGCTGGCCTCGAACTCAGAAATCCTCCTGCCTCTGCCTCCCAAGTGCTGGAATTAAAGGTGCGCACCACCACTGCCCAGCCTAATTTGGGTCTTTAGGTGCCAGGATTTGAGATGGAGACAGAGAATCCCTGCAAGCTTGTGGACCTGCTAGCCCTGACTGTGCAGCAGTGGGCAAGATCCTGTCTCAGATGAGATGGAAGGCAAGGTCCAACATCCAGGGCTCTGTGACCTCATGCACGCGCGTGCACGCGCGCACACACACACACACACAGAGACAGAGAGAGAGAGAGACAGAGACAGAGAGAGAGAGACAGAGACACAGAGAGAGACAGAATCAGAGACAAAGACAGAGACAGAATCAGAGACAGAGAGACAGAGATGACACAGAGACACAGACATGCAGAAATACACATACAGGTCTAATAATAAACATTTTCACAAGAGCTGCCTACTGATTAAATTGATTAGTCCTGTAAAGAATGACTTGGATTCACATGATAATGTATGTAGATGCCCATCTTATCCTTGAGAAACAATCATGTTTGGTGAGCAGGCTGACCCTACTTTGGAGTTTACTTGAGGTGTCAGGAATGAGTCTTCGCCTTGCTGTCCCCAACTTGCAGCTTAGCATGTCGTTGGGCCTGTTTTTGCTGCCATTCCACAGACAGTAAATTTCACAATTGATCTTTCCATTGGCAGAAGTTGGGCCCCTTTGTTTCCTCTGCAGAAAAGGAATTGCTTTGCGGAGTGATGGGCGGGTAGCCTCTTTCCTTTTCAGTCTGGAATCAGGAAATGGTGGCCCATCATTCTTACTGACAGTGGGGATGACACTCTGGCTTGTCCTATATCTAGCACAGCCCAAGGACACAAAGAGTGGCTGGAATTTTATCAGTAGGCTCAAGAGCTGGAGGTAGGGGGTAGTAAATAATTAACTCTTGAAGGCTTCTGTCCGGTGAACTCAACTGGGGCCTTTCCTGCCTCCACTTAACCCTTTGGAGTGACACAATCGCAGTTTTTTGTTGATTCACATGTTCCTATTCTTTTTGATGTAGCATGGCCCTGTGAGCCAAATCCAGACTCTGGCTGGTGATCTAAGGGTGGGTTGGATATTTTTAGATGGTTAGAAAATCAGAACGATTATTTTGTGACACATGAAAATGGTATTCAGGGCTTGAGTAAAGGTTGATTGGAACACTGTCATGCGGATTTATTTACATGCTCCTTGTGGCTTTTTCTCAGCAGTCTTGACAAGGATGACATAGTTGAGTATTTGCTACAGATACAGCGAATGGCCCATCAAGTCTGGTTGAGGCACGTCAGATAGTTTTAAAAAATGTTGTCTACCATAAGATCTTGTTCTTACCTGCACTGGTAATTTGTCTTTCTTATGGAAAAGATATATATACTTTTTCCTTCAGAAGTCAAATGAAAGATATTCTTAAGCATATTTCTCATGTTTTGTTTGTTTGTTTTATGGTTGAATTGTATTGAGGGAACCATCAAAGCAGTAAGGTATCAGAGCTAATTCAGACGGTAAATCATTGGAGTTGTGAGATTAGTACACCCACTGACTTCTGTAAGCTCCATCCCAGCTATGTTATTTAGAAGTTTATCTTACTTGTTATTGTGGACAATGAAAACTTAGCACTGGTTTTTCTCCTCCCCTCCCCTTCCCTCCCCTCCCCTTCCCTCCCCTCCCCTCCCTTCTCCCCTCCTCTCCCTTCCCCTCGCCTCCCTTCCCCTCTTTCCCCCCTCCATTCTTCCTTCAATGAAATCAGCATATTTATCAAAAATTATAAAGGACTGGATATACTCTTTCAGCTAAAAATAAGAATATAAATTTTATTACAAAGGTTAAAAATATTTCTCTACTGTGCTGAAGACCGATCCCAGGACTGTGTGTGTGTGTGTGTGGTGCCTTCAGTAGTTCTCTGTAGTTTCTTTCCTGCTCTTTCTAAATACTTTACTTCTTCTAAATATGTACACAAATCTCACCCAATGCCAAACAACTTCTGGACTGATTAATTGATAGTTGATGTAAAATTACCTGAGGGTTTTTTCGAATATGCATTAGGAACTTTGAAAATTTGCATATGCTCTATATTTATGCAGAACAGATAAATAAGGTGCCATTTACTGTGTTTATGAGATATCAGTTAGCACAGAAGTATGCATTTTAGTATGTCTTGGAGGGACCATCGTTTCCCCAATGCTGATTTTTTGTGTTTTGTTTTAAATATACAGTCATTCTTGTCAGACCTCAGTTCGGCTATTTTACTGCGTGGCTCACTCTCTTCTAACCCAGAGAGTGATACCCTTGTTAAACTGTCCAGTATGTGTTGATCAGTGTAGTGCCAGAGAATAATATTCTCTATATTCTCTGTATATTTATATGTAATATTATATAATAATAGTCAGAGAGCTGGGAAATGAGCTATGACGAATGACACACCCTTCTTTGCAAAGGAAGGCTTCCTCTTCCTTTGATTTGACAGTCAGCTTTAGCCCAAGGTCCACAGAACCCCTTTGGCTCATATTAGTCATCAATCATGGAAGCTGTGGATAAAGACTGAACTCATATATTTTAGATGAAACCTAGGAAACAAGTGCTTATGGATGCTTTCTCTTTGATTGTGTTATCTAAGGGTCCTGGCCATCTTTGGCTTGTCCACAGTACAGCCACGCAGAACTTTCCAACACTGTAGAATGGCTGTGTTTAGCCTTCTGTAAGTTCTGAAGGAGCAAGGGTGAGCAGGGCTGAGGCATGAAGCCTTGCTGTGGTTCAGTGTGGACTCTCCCTGGCCCTTAGGCACTGGTTCATTTTGCTAAGCTCTGAGAGACTTATTTAGAATTTTCAAGCCAGAACTTGTGAAGACTTCAGTGGATTCCACTGGAACCCTCTTGAAGGTTCCATTCTAGGATGGTGGCCCCCATCAGTGACTCTAATGGCTAAGTCATTCAAAGTTACCAGGTTCCTGCTGTCCACTGTGTGGTGGTGGTCTCCTGCTATTCATTTCACGTGTGTGCATTTCATTTCACAGACACTGTGGCCTCCTATGGAAACTTACTGTCTCCTCCCCCCCTTTACATAACAAATCCCCAGTACTCTGGGACTTAGCATAACATAACTTCTTTGTGAGTATTAACTGCAGAGCAGTGTGGGAGAGGCTGCAGGTTCTCGGGGGACTGTTTGCGTTTCCATGTGTGTGCCTTGTGAAGTTAATAAGCCCCAGCCAGACTCTGCAGTGAGCAAGTTCAGGGGCAGCAATTTGATTCTTTGGCCATTAGTAAAACAAACAGGAGGTGGGACGGGTGTTGAGCTGAAATATTTTATTGCATCGTTCACAGCACATGCACCACCTGTGGATTTTCTGCTGCCTGCCCTCTGGTTGCCCTGGGCTCCCTAAGTTGCTTTTCAGGGCCTTTCATCTCATCCTTGTTCAGAAGGCACAGAAGCCTTTCTACTTCCTCTGCATTTCGTTCCATTCACCCAATTGACTGGTACTGTCAGCTAATTGAAGTAGAAATGTAAAATGAAAGATACATTATCCAGCTGCCAAGTCTCCTCTCTTGGCAGGAAGGGATGATGCCAGTCATTGTACCAGAAGTGCAGTTGCTCTGGGTTCTTGCTCTGGATTTAACAATGGAGACCTTGGAGGCTCCTTCTGAGAGATGCTAGATACCAACTTCACTTGAGTGGCTTCCTGGCAAACAGGGAGGCCTGTAGCGGATTCAGTCATGCATTCCCCTGTTGTTGGATAATAACCAGTCTGCATTTTGCTGCCTGTGGGAGTGGGTTGCTCAGTCTGAGTACTTAGTCAATATGTCATTCTCATGAGAACTGGCAGTTAATTTCCTCTTGGTATATAATGGGGTTGCTGTGTGTAGAGGTGCACGTTCCTGGGAGTGACTCTCACATACCAATTGTGGTTGGTGCCAGGGTGTTCTTGGAAGAGTATGTGATGCAGAACAGAAGCCTGTTTTGTCAACTAGTTACTCTTGAGGGGAGGTTTGCTTGTCTGGAAATAGTTGAGTGGCTTAGTGGAAAAAATTATGAGAATCAGAGTACGTGATTAGCTGGTTGATAGAGTTGATTATTGCTCTGTGTTTTGCCCTGACAACCTTCCTTCTTTCCTTTCCAGCTTTAATTTATGAATCAACAGACAGTCAAACAATACTTTGAGGTAAACCATGTCAGGTTGGTCAGTGGGAACACATAGTATAGGCACTTGCGTTGTTCTCCATTAGGCGGCTGAGCCAAGGGTGGACATTGAACCTTCAGAATCTTCAACATCATATCTCACCTTGTGCACTGATGATTCGGACAGTGAAATGCACACCAAGGGAGTGTGTGATGTGGTGCTGTGCATGCTCCATGTAAGGGTCTACAACTCTCTGAGAATCAGGACACAGGGATGAGGAACACATTTGGATTGTGCAGATAGATGTGAGCATTGCCTGGAGGGGCTTCTGTTCTGCCTGTGAGTGGCAGGCGTTATGCTAAGGGGTCTTAATGTGTCATCCAACTAATTTGTTTAATTTGCCTTTTCCTGGTGAGTGCCTCTAGATTTTATTTGCTATATTGTTAGACATATTCTAAATCCCTCAAGATGTCCACCTTGTTTTGTCTTATATAGTCATTATCCGTTAGATCTATGCACACATGTGACTTGTATCCATTGCCATTCCTTCCCATGTTACAGTTTCCATCAGCAGTCATTTCTCTTTCCTGAAGAATTTGCATTAGTGATGTTTTTTTTGGGGGGGGGGGTTCGGTGTTGCAGGGAACAGAGTCTTACAAGTTTTGTTTATTTAAAATATCTTTATTTCACAGTGGTTCTGAAGGATATTTTGTTGGGTATAAAATTCTACCTTGGGTCTGATGTGATTGCTCGGTGGATAAAAGTATCATCAACTATAGCTGATTGATTACCTGAGTTTGATCTCTGGGACCATGAGAACTGATACCCCAATATTGTCCTTTGACTTTCACATGTACATTTGGGCACATGTGTGCCCATACCTATAACTACACATACACGTTTATAAAGCAAATAAATAGAAAACATTTAAAAATTTAAGATTGTTTCTGGTGTGTTTTATTTATTAAAACTTTATCTTACAACTTTCACCATTTTTATAAAGTTAGTTTTTAGTTTTTCCAATGACAATTCCCTTTGCCTTTACAAATCTTAATTTTTTCTTTGCTCTTGTTTTTTTTAAAAAAAATATATATGTTTATATATTTTATGTTTATGGGTGCTCTGTCTTCACACAGATACCCGAAGAGGTCATCATATCCCATTCCAGATGGCTGTGAGCCACCATGTGGGTGCTGGGAATTGAACTCAGGGCCACTGGAAGAGCAGTCACTGCTCTTAACCACTGAGCCATCTCTCCAGCCCTTTGCTCTTGGTTTTGAAAGTGTGGTTTTACTCTCACAAAATAAAAAGTGTTCATTTCCATTCACTTAGTAGTCATAGCACTTTTTGTTTTAAATTTATGACTTCAGTATTAGAAAATTCTTTGCCATATTTCTGCAAACCTTTTTCTGTTTGCATTCTGTTCTCTTGTCCTTAGAGGTAGATTGCCCATATGATAAACTCTGTAATAATACGTACCTATCATCTTTAATTGTTTTCACAAATGTCTAAACAGCATAGAATACAATTTTTTTGACTAAATGATAGCTACATTCTGGCTAATTTAGATTCTTACTCTTCAGTAAATAACTTGTATTTGTGTTTACAAACAAAACTGCTCTAGGCTATGAGACCAGATGGTTAAAAGGTGGCCTTCACTCACATAAATATATTGTGGGACATTTGGAAGTCATGTGTTAAGGGGACATTTTTCTTTGGAAGTAAATGTCTTGCTTATTGCAGGACATCTAAAATTTATGAGCATGTTCACTGAGTGTCATCTTTACCACAACTGTTCAGTATCCAAACAAATTTTCAAATATCTCAGGATCGCACTGCACCTGTTCAGGAGTCTTGTTTTACTTGGTGGGAAGAGCAGGTTCTTGTGAGAAAGCCCTTGACACTCAGGGCACTTGCTAGCTCTGAAGACAGACTTAGTGGGTTGTTAGTGGCCTGGCTGAATGTGAATGTAGATTCACTGGATATTCGGTTTAGCTGGGATTGCTGCAGTGGACTAGCTGGAGGAAAATCTAGGGACTGAGGATTCCCAGAAGAGCTTCAGACAATATGACAGGACTGTGGCGTGCTGGAACACAACCATAATAGTGTGGGGACTCTGTCAGAGATGGAGGGGCTCTTCTAGGCAAAGGTCATAACAGACATAAGATTAGAAGGTGAGATCTCAAAGAGTCCAAAAGAAAATGGCTTCTAAAGGACAGCATAAGGGAATGAAATGCCATTGTCCGTAGATTTGGCTTTTTATCAAGTGCATCACAAAGCAACCATTCCTTATTTTTAGGAACAGCTACCCATCCATCCATCCATCTTTCAATCCACCCATGAACTCATTCAAAAACATTAAGTGCCTGCTGTGTTTTATCCCCATGGGGATACAAAGCTGCCTGAATTAGAAAGAAATTTTCCTTTCTCTTGGGAAGGGAGAGAGACAACTGAAAACCTAATTATAAAATGAATGATAAGAATCTAGTAGAGAAGGAGGACAAAAAAAATAATTTTAATATAGAAGATAATGGTATAGCTATAGTTTAATTCCGTGTGCAAACATTTTGAATGTTTAATTTCCCTCCCTCCCCACGTTTGCTGTAGGAATATGAAATGAAGTCTTTGGGCTCTGAATTGATAGAGGAAAAAAAAAGTAATTACAAGCTTAAGCTGTAGTGGAATCTCCCAGCATCTGGACTGAAGTGGAAAGAGGAGGCTGACTTTCTAGTCGTAATAGAATGCTTTTCTGTGGTTAGCATCTCCAGGAATTTATGAAAGTTATTTTGTCATGAGCACTCTCCGGTCAGATTTTCATTGTCTAACAGGATTGTGCTAGAATGAGAGGGGTGAAGCTCCATGCAAGGACCGGAAGAGATGTGCATAGATGCCTGGGTTCGGTTGCTTGAGAATTTAGAATGAGGATGTATTATTTGGATACTTTATTTTATTCTGTACTTTAAAGATACCCTATTTTTTCATACTGCAGCATTGCAGAAGCAGTTATGATAGAACTAATAATAGAATATTGTTCAAACTCTAGGGCACAAGAATTTCATGTCCCCTTATATTGGGCACTTGAAATGCCAGCTGAGAGTGCTCAGGGCTCTATATACCTTTTCCTCTGTCACCATCATCATCATCATCATCATCATCATCATCATCATCATCATCAACAACAACAACAACAACAAACCAAACCAAACGTGATGAAGTAATTGTGGTTATGGCATGTGAGTTAAGCCATAGCTAATGATGGTTATCTGCTCCCAATGGGGAGGCTATTTTACCAACAACAGTAACTTGTTTCCATCCTTACTGTGACTTGAATGAGTCTTATCTTTAGAGTCTGGAAAAAACTTGACCCAGAAAAACATGCAAATTGGTCCAAAGTCCTCAAGTTGGGAAGCTGTTGAATGGGCTTTTGAACCTACCGTTCCTTATTCTACCATATCAGCTCTGCTGCTCAAGCCAGAGCAGGCTAGCCTGTGTGCCCCAAGCCGTGTAGACAGGGTGGTGTCCTGGGAAAACAAGCTTAGAATCTCTAGAGTGAAGGGCACGCATTATTAGTTAAAGTGCAGGTAACTAAACTTCTTTCAGGGACTATGACTCAGCTTTCTGAACCTCAGTTTCTCCTTCTGCAAAATGAAGATGATGATTCAAAAAGATATATTAAGAGGTTTTAAGAATGCGTAAAACAGCTGAGACTACTGAGAGGGTGCCCTCTTCCTCCATGTTTCTTCTTTGAGATAAGGAAAACTGGCAAGAACCGGTCTGGTTGTTTGGAAAAGTCGGGGCTCTTTTAACAGGAAGCAGAGGGCTGTCTGCGTGGTTAAGGAAGCGGGCGGAGTAGTATTTAATGTCTTGGGGTCTGTGCGGAAGTTAGATTCGAATAGGTCACTCATCCATCATGGTCTCTTCATCTGTTATGGAAACAGGGAGCAGAGCCCTGTGGAGCCTCCTCTTGCTGATCTCTAAAAGTCAGGGAGTGTAAGTGAAGAGTGATTTACACTGTTTTATGCGTTGTTATTGATACTATGGGAGAGAGGAAAGCACAACTTGAATTCCAGGTCTAGCCTGCACACGATGCATGCAATGCAAGCATCCTTTCCGCAGCTGATTCCTTTACTTGAAAATTTGGGGTCCTATGCCTTGGCTACAAATCGCATAATTTGTACTCCTAGTAAGTACAAATTTTACTCCTAGTAAGAAGGAGTAGGAGAGTGTGGGGCCTGTGACTAATGGCTGTTTTTGTTAGCTTGTTCTCTGTCGTTCTTGTTTGATCCCTCTCTCCACCCTTGGTACGGTGCAGTTCCAAGCCATCCATGTAAGGACGTGATGTAAACTGGCCATGTTCTTCAGGGTCTCTTGAACGACGGGTGTTTTCAGTTACACCCAGAAACTAGCATTTCCTCTGTGTTTCTTGCTGTTGTTTCTGCATGCTGGCTTAGTCTTACAGTGAATGGCTTTGACTTTGTCATTCTAAGACAGCTGGGCAATAGGCCCTTCATCTCAGGGTGAACTGCGAGAGCTAGCTCTTGGTGTGTAAAACAAGACGCTTTGTAAACAGGTATGATTTGAAGCAAACCTTGGAAGCAGGTTTTAAACAGGGAGTGGTTTACCATTTTCTGTTTTCTGTTGTATTAACTTGTATTTATGCCTCTCGAATGGAGGATCGAATAGCTTTTCTTGACAATAACTGCCGTATTCTCCTTTCTCTGTGGGGCTGAGTGAGGAGCTTTCCATGAACTTTAAAATGAAACCAAATGAAAAAGGCATTGTTTATCTAAGCTGTCTGTGGAAGGGCACTTGGGAGAGGAACTGAACTCTAAAATAACCTTATGAAAGTTATTGATTCGTTTCTTTATGGTACTTTGACAAACAACGACCATTATTTCTGTGCCCGAACTGGAGCTGGGTCAAAGAACCCCCATTTTATGGATTATCTTTCTTGAAAACCAGACTTGCCGAGAAAATGAACTTCTGGAAATGAAGACGTGAACCCCAGTTGAATGCTGCCTGTCTTTAGCAGCTTTGAAGGGCATTCAGGGAGTGCAGTTAATTTTTAAATTCACGGAGCACAGCAAGGTCTGTAGATAGTTTAGGAGATTGAGATGAATTACCCACTGCTACGTATTCGGTATGTGATTTCACCTAAGCATTACTCCTAGTGCACTGCACATTCCAAGTTCTACTTGGACCCAAGGTTGGCAGAAAGAAAAGAATGTGAGCATGCATGCATGCAAGCCAACTTATATTTTACAAGCAACTTTCAGTAATCGCCCAAGTTATGCAATTTATTGTTTTAGAAATAGAAAATATAAACAAAATAAATAAAGAAACAACAGAAGAAAATCACCGAGCATCCATATTTTGGAACAAATTTCTTTCTTCATTAGTTTTATAATGCCATGCTTAGTCTATGCTTGTAAATACATCTTACTACAAAACAGTCACATTCTACAACTTAGCAATAGCTTTTAGAGATCTTGATTCCCATTTCTGTCTTATTTTGGGTCTAAAAAGCCAAGGGAATTTTAAAAATGAGATGAATTAATCAATAATTAAAGTGGGGTGTTATACCAGTCATATGAGAGAAAATTAATGTTGACAGTTGATATACTGATCTTTAGAATGCTTTAAATCATTCGCCTTCCCAAATTGAGTACCAATGAGGGATATATTCATTATTTCTTTTTAGCACTAATCAAATGTTCAAGAAATACTTAGCCAAGTAAGTAAATTATATGTGATTCCCCCCACCCACCCACCCACCCACACAAGTGCTGAGGATCAGTCAAACTTGGGGCTCTGTATGTGCTAGGCAAGTGCTCTACCACTGAGCTGTATCCTTAGCCTAGTAACATTTTTGTTTTTTTAAAGCAACATCGCTTTAAACTACTTGGAGATGGAGATGCGTCGCCTACAGGGACGTTTTACCCATCTATTACTAGACACTCTTTGGACACATGTTTTCCACTGGTTTTTAGGTTTGTCGTAATACAGTTCTCTAGATTGTAAGCTCGTGAAAAGCTGAAGAATGCTTCTCTTGCAGAGTGTGCCCGATTTGAAGAAAGGATTATAAAGTGATGTAATTGCAGTAGTAACATGGAAAAAAACCTGTAAAAGTTTCTTTACAATGTTATTTCTTTGGATTTTATGGCTTTATCCAAAGTTGGAAGGTGTTGAGGGGTGCCTGCCTCCCTATCTTCATAAAACAATTTTATGGGACCCTAGAAATTGATTCGTAAAGTTTTAGGCCTGAAAAATATATGGTCATCTATCCTGGCCTTGGGAAAGGCTTATTTTATTTAAAATTACCCATAAATTATTTATGTCCATGAGGACATTAATACAAGGAAGTACTTTGACAGGTCCAGTGCTTAGATGAAGAAATATTTTCCTCACGCAGGGTTAGATACCAGTGAACTGACAGCCAGAGCCATTGGGACTCAGGAGTGCACTGTGTTAAATGTTGTTTCTGGAAGCTCTCCCACCCCGAGTAGAAGGTCTGACTCCTGATGGATAAGTTCATGAGGCCAAGCAGTCACTTAGGCTTGCTTACTACCTCAGCCAATGTTCAAGAACGGGGCGAGGTGAAAGGGATCTGCAAAGAGGAAGAGAGTAAATGTGCTCTCCCTTCTGGAAAGGTGTACTCTGCTGGAAAGATAAATAGAGGGAGCCTGGAAGGGTTTCTAGCTCCACCGAAGTTTCACCCTTGGATTAATGTAAAGAAAAGGTAGTTTTGTGAAAGAACGTGAAATCTTAGTGTGTTTTAGAAGGGCCTATTTAGACTCAATCGGCTAAATCCTGTGACACAGGTATTGCGGATTGCTCATACTGGAGCCACTGTGAAAACAGCTGAGTGCGCCCGAGAACTCGGAGTCTGTTGTAGAATGTTACCGCTCCAGGAAGGAAGGCAGATGACTGCTTAGAGCAGCGGTTCTCAACCTTCCTAACGCTGTGAGCCGTTAATACAACTCCTTGTGCTGTGGTGATCCCCAACTGGAATATTATTTCATTGCTACTTCATAACTGTACTTTCTACTACTGTTATGAATTGTAATGTAAATAGTTTTGGAGATAGAGGTTTGCCAAAAAGGTCATGACACAGAGGTTGAAAACCCCTGGTTTATACTGCGCCCCCCTGCCCCCCCCAGCATAAAGCTGCATATGGCAGTTCACAGATTGAGTTAAAGGAATCGGGGCTCAGGCTAGTGTGGCAGAGCTTCCCACTCACCTAAGCCCTCTCCAGACCTCTACTATAACTGCATTAGAAACTATAAAAAAATTAGATATCTTTTATTGACCTATGAGCAGTGGGCAATACAGAAACGTGAACCATAGATACATTCCATTTGTGTAACATGAAGGAACCACGTTCTCTGTTGCACTGCAAACGCATCTGCGGGTGTAGGGGCAGATTTCATCGCCTTCTTCCTGGGCCTATGTGAGTTGTGGTGTCTTAGTGAGTTAGTCTGTGGCAGATCACTCCTTATTCTGAGGCCTCTTCCACGGTAGTCCCGGAAACACAGTCTGCATGCTCTAACAGTTGAGAGCAATGCACATTAAAGTGTGTGGGGGGAAGGGCGGGGTTACAGCGTTGGGTACAAAGAAGAGTAGATGTGGATATTGTCTGTGTTCGGCTTCAGAGCCTTGTGAACATGCCTTGCCTTTGTTCATTAGTACTCGTAAAGAACATTCTAGAAGAAAAGAAAAAATAAAACCAAACAAACAAGAACCACAGCAGCAACAGCAAGACCCTTCACCTCCACAGTCTTCCCAGGGTAGAACACACTAGTCGGCTGTCCAGTGCCCAAAGGGACAACATTTCAGCCCTGAAAATGTGCATAGGGTAACATTAGAAAGACTGAGAAATGTGCATAGGGTAACATTAGAAAGACTGAGGAAGCTATATTTGGCTATATATAATTTAAGAAGAAACCATAAATTTGAAGGCAAGCAGGAGGGGTGTGTGGGAGGTCTTGGAGAGAGTAAAAGAAGGGCGAAATGTAATTCTATTATAATCTTAAAAATAAAGGCAAAATAAAACAAAACTGCCCAAGAACCAGGAGTTCGCTTTTATCATTTACCTAAGCATCTCTTAGTTCAGAAAGAGCTGCTTGTTGGGGCACAGTGTAACATTTGGAGCCCCACCCAAATATTGCTACAATGTATTCATTTGTACTCTTGGTTCCTGAAACAAACAAACAAACAAAAAAGCAAACAAATAGAAACCTCCGCTAATGTAACAAGGGAACCCTACTGCTTCCAGATTCATCCTTGCCTCCCAGAGGGCGGTCTTAGCCCTCTGAACACTAGCATGCTAGTGAGGTACTAGTTTTTGTTTTTGTTTTAAATTACACTTTCACTTGTATAGACCAGATATGGGAAGATGGAAGAACCTAGCCTTTATTTGTGGGACCCCATTCGTTTTGGGAAAAGGAATATATCTCAGAGATATGTGCTGAATGCTGTAGCATACTAGGAAGCATTCAGAGAAAAGAAAATGATTAGTCTTTCCGTAAGTATTAAGCATGGTTCATACATCATTGCTCACGTGGTCTTTTCAGCGACTTTACTTATGTATCTCTATGTATCTGGGACATAGGCACTTCACTGAATAGCAGACGTATAGTTAACAAGGGTGACATTAGCTCTGAACACAGCCAGCTGTTTCCAAGCCAAGTGCCCATTTGCCTAAGAACATTGTGACTTGCACAAGTCGGACAATTTCTCTTAACCTATCTCCCCATTTATAAAAGGAGAATAATAGTGACAGTAATCGTTTCATAGTGTGTAGGCCAGCTTGGCTTAGTACTTGGACTCACAATCACTCCTTGTAGCCATCCAGGACTAGGACAAGTGTGGGGGAAACCAAGGACAGCTGCTTGGCCCCAGGAGGTGAGCACTTCCTCCCTTCCTTCTCCTCTCTTTCTCCTCGGTTGTTGAACCAATGGAAAGTCTAGCTTACAAATGAATGAGACTCAGACTTTGGTTATTTTATTTGGCTTTGACAATTATGGGGGTGGGGGGACTCCTAATCTACTTTTCTATCTGTTGGCCTGGCTACTATTCCAGTGGTGTACTCCAAACACTTGCTGTTTCTCCTGGCAATGTGCTCATGGTCCATCTCCTCTCATGATGGCTTCCTTCTGCTTTTGCCCCTTAGCTTCTCTTCTCTCTACCTGAAACCCCCAGCCAGGTATGTGAATACCAACATACCTCCATCTACTGCCCAACACAGGCTTTAGCCTTTTATTGACCAATTAACTTGGGGAGCAAGGTTGCATACATAGCATCATTTGGTATATGTGATGATCTCCTCATTGGGGAAAACCAGATCTTGGGGCCTAGTACTTAGCATTTGGATACATAGCCATGCCAGACCACTACGTTTCTCCTTTTTGCCTAATAAGATGGCTCTTTTATAATCATAAACAACATATAGTAGGGACAATTATGAGACAATTATGAAAACTATTAGATAAGAGTTACATTCCCAAATTCCCATCTCTGTATTTGGCCATCTTCGCATGAAGCATTCTATCCTCCATCCTATCTTAGTGAGTTTAGAGTTCTGTATCTTAATCAATTTTTTCATTACCACCTTAAGCATTAATTAAATCCTCTAATTTTCATAACTTGCAATTGCCAACCTTATTTTTAAGGAAGGTTAACAGGCTGCAAACTTGGAATTCTATGTCAGAGTCTTGAGGCCAAACTCTCTGTTCCCAGGAAAACCCAAGTTTCATGAGTAAGGCCAACCGTTAATTGGGATCCACTGATGCTACATAAGGTTTTCTCTTACTTCAAAGGCAGCTGATGGCACACAACAATTTCATCTGTAGAAGAGGGTGCGCTCCTCTGTCTTTGATAGGGTTGCATTCTGACTGGTAGTAAATTGGAAGCATAAGTTGGAAATCGCAGCAAACTAGTTGTCGAAACTCATGATGATGTGGTTGACTGGGAGCTGTGGCCTCCTGGGAGCTGTGGTGTTCTGCTACTTTGACCATCTCCAGAAATCATCTTACTGCATGTTTCTATTTCAGGAAAAGACCAAAATGTAACATTCTAACAGTGATTGCTAATGAACAAGCATATCTTTTATACCATCCTCCAGTAAACAAAAACATAAAATTCTGACCACCTGCACCTTCATAGTAGCACAAATTAATATTTGACCAAATAAGAGGGGACTGTAACCTAGCCAAGTCGAGACACCAACTTTCCCATTCACCAATGTCTCCATTCATCCCAAAGCGGAATCTTTCAATATCTGGATTCCAGTGACTATGAAGAGTTTAGAAACTTCTCTTGACATGTTGAACAGTGCTTCCACTGGATGGAGGAGGAAAATATGGCTGAGAAAGTTTAGGAAATAATGACCCATGAAGTAATCTCTATTAACTATCTCTAGGATGGCAGGCTAAGGAGAATTAGTGTTTTAAGGGGCTTATAATCTGGTCTAGCAAGGCTACCAAGAGCTTGAATAAATTGTGGGAATATCCACAGACATAGTGGGGTGGAAGAATGGTTGAACAGCTATACCCTGGTAGGGATCAAGGTCAAAATGGATTCACCCCTGAGATGAAGGCAAGTTCAGGACTTATGAATTTGCTTTGGAGAAGTTAAGGCAGAGCAGGGACTCCAGGAGGAGAGTGGGATGTGAGAGACATCAGAGAAACCTGTGACTTGACCTGGGACTGTGAGATTCAGCCTGTCCTTGGAGATAGGGCGAGGCCATGTAGGGTCTGCATTTTATTCGGTTGACATACCACAGAGAAGCATACAACAAACAGCGCTCTTAAAGCACATTAGTGTTTCAAACCCAGCCAAGGAGTAACTGGCTATTGTTGAGGTGGAGCAGAAAGATGGATTGGGAGCCTCTGTCGCTCACGGACCTCATTGCTTCTATGCAAAGCCATCAGAGTCACCTCTCAATACCAGAAATGGATTTCTGTTGGACCTCTGAGAGAGCCCAAAGGGACTTTAAAACGAGCCCAGTTGAGATAAGGATCTAGCATGATGGAAGACAAGGAATTATAAAGACAGTGCTGAGACGTTTAACTGAGCCCAGAATCACTGCTGACATGCCCATTATATTTCCTTGCCAAATTGTTGAATAATAACACTAGATGGTCAGTTTCTATCTACTTAATTCCCCTGTCTGTGTTCACGGTAAATGGAGTGGTGAGATCCGTATGGATGCCATCCATTCTTAGTCTTATGTATTAGTGTCCAGTGTTCCCCTGCACAGTAAGCAGAGTAGCCATCCAATGGGTGTGTTAGCAGATCTGTCTTAAAGCCCTGAACTGCTCCCTCACATCCTTCTTGCCACTGCTAAATATTGAAACATGTAATAGCCGAATGCTAGCAAGTAAAGTTGGCCATGCTTTTAGTATCTAGTGGTAAATCCTGGGTTTCGAATGGTGGCTAGTGCTAGTCAACGTGTCATCTTCTTTTCAACCTACTTGGATGGTTTCTGCTAGTTAGCAGCATAAAGAAACTTCAAGTCTGTGAGCTGCGTGTCCTCCTGAGGTTTCAGGACAATCAATAGTTTTTACTCTGGGTATTGACAGCTCTCAGCTGAATGCCCTTGTCTTTGGCTACGTGGGCTGACTGTTGTGAAAAGGATTACATGCTTTTATTGCCACTCGGGGCTTAATCAGTGCCCAGCATGTCCTGTGTGTGGTGTGCCTGTGACTTTCTTTTTGCTTTTTAATCACTCAGGACATGGCGCTATTGATGCCGCTGCATGGGGCTATTGATGGTGCTGCTTTTGTGAGTTGCAGACCTTGACTGATCAGTTTTTGTGTTTTTTTGAGTTTTTTTTGTTTTTGTTTTTAACTCAGAGCTTCTGCTTCCTTGCAGGATGCCACAATTTGGAAGCCTGATTCATGCCAGAACTGTCGTTGCCATGGTGATATTGTGATCTGCAAACCTGTTGTTTGCAAAAACCCTCGGTGTGCCTTTGAGAAGGTATGGTTTCCTAATTGTACCCTGCACTTACCCATAAAGTCAGCCAATGATCAGATTTTTAAATCTTTCTGGTTATGTTTTTACATCTATTCCAATCTCTAATTGGAAGATGAAGGAAATGATCTGTGGGTACAAATATCTTCATTTTCATTCACTGACCATTTATTCCTGGCAAAGCACTTGGCTAAAGGTTTTACAAATGTCACTTCATTTAGGATGATGGGAGATGAGTGAGAAAAGTAAAGCCTGGAGACTTTAAGCAATTAGCCATGACTATACAATTAAACCACAGCTCAGATATTTTAGCATTCTGACAGGTGCCAGAGCTGGTGATAGCAGTCATGGCATCTCCATGCCATTGACTGGCTTGAAGTCAGGACTGGCTTCTTTAAAAAGGATTGCAAAACCAGCTTGGGTCTACTGGCAGCATCCCTATGCTGCTGGACCAGTGGGAAATAGGTGAGCCCCACCCCAGCCCCACCCCAGACTCCAGCATCTCCCTTATCCAAGAAGGGAATTACATCTCCCTTTTCCTCTTCACCTCTTGTGAAAGTTTTCAGTTTTCCCTCTGTATATATATATTTGGTTGGAAAATTGTTTTCTCGATGCTGGCTCTTCTGGGTCCATCTGTTTTTGAAACTCCTACCTTTTACATGTAAAAATCCGAAACTCTCTGGAAAAGAACACGTATTTTCTTTAGAAAGCATTTTGTCAGTTTCACAAGCACAGTTTATTTTTTTCTAGTTTATCCCCCCCTCCCCCCAAATTAATTTGGAATCTTTCTGCCTCTAATGGTGATAAAAGTTCTCTCTTTTTCTCCCTAGCATTAGAATGAAAGTGTGCTTTATGGATATTAGGGTTTCTACTGCTGTGATAAAGCAACTTCTGGAGGGAAGGGGTGTTTGGGCTTACATAGGTCCGACTGCAGTCCATTGAGGGAAGTCAGGGAGGAACCTG
>JADRCH010000035.1:644675-661053 GCA_019843965.1 Rhynchomys soricoides
AGGTCCGACTGCAGTCCATTGAGGGAAGTCAGGGAGGAACCTGGAGGCAGGACCTGAATCAGAGGCCATGGAGAGACGCTGCTTAATGGTTTGTTCTAGATGGCTTGGTCACCTGCTTGCTTGTGCACCAGGACCACCTGTCCAGGGATAGTGACACCACCCACAGTGTACTGGGCCCTCTCACAACAACAGTTAATGAAGTTAATACCCCACAGACTTGCCTATAAGTCAATCTTATGGGGGCGTTTTCTCAATTAAGAGTCCCTCTTCCTAGGCATGTCTACGTTTGTGTCAAGTTGACAAAACCCATCCAGCATAAATATCTTTTAATTTCTGCATGGTATGTTTCTAAGCGGGGAGTGTATAGACATTAAAGTTTGCTAATATTTTGTTTTATGCCGTGGAGCCTTCTATCAATGGAACAAATGTTTCTAAAAAACCACCATTTGTAAAGACCATGAAGTCATTCCTTCTCCTTGACACGAATGTTTATACTATTACAGAAGAGGTCCTGAGTTAAATGTTAGAGGGTAAAGATTGTATTGCTGAAAACTAAACATGTTTTTAAATTTTTTTACTATCATATGTTAATAGTCCAAAGTAATGAGGTTCATTATGGTATTTCCTGTATAAACAGAAAAACCCTTTGCCAGCTATTCATCTACCTTGGGAATGATAATCAGACTAAATAAACAACTAGAAAACTGTAATGGCAAAGGGACAATCAATAAATGGAAAATGAAATAAACAGACACTTTAAAGGAACTACAAATGGCCAATAAATGCATCAAAAATGTTCCATATCTTTAGTCATCAAAAGAATGCAAATCTAAACTTCTTTTATACTAGGGGTCAGTGAAATAAGTATCAGATTATTTTGTATTAAGAATATTTGGTCTGGAGACAGAACTAAGACAATAAAGTGCTGAAGTTCTTTTTGCACAAGCTTGAGGTTCTAAATTCCATCTCTAGGGTCCATGTTAAATAAACAACAAAACACACAACTGGGCATTGTGGTGTGTACTTACAATCTCCTAGGGAGGCGGAGACAGATCCGTGGGGCTTGTAGGGTAACTTAGCCCTTGAGAGGCCAAGGCAAGGGGATTCTGATTTTGAAGCCAGATTCAACCCCTCTCTTAATCTTTTTTTTTTCTCTTTCTTGATCACTCTGCTTCATATTTTGAGCTGCCTTGGCATTCTCTAAATAATGGAACACACACACACGCACACACACACACACACACACGCACACACACACACACACACACACACACAAAAACAAAAAGCAAACCAACCAACCAACCAACTGTCCAACCAAAGAGCAGTAGAGTTCAAAGGTCTTGTGGTAGAGGTGTACCTGATACATGCATAACAAGACTCCCTCTCTCTCTCTGTATCTCTCTCACACACATACATACACACAATGCATATATATACACACACAAATCAAAACCAAAAATAATAGTTTTACACTTTTAAATGGCTAAAACATCAAGATCATAATTTTGTAAAAATTGTATGAAACTCGTGTTCTGTATCCATAAATGAAGTTTTATTGAGACACAGGCAGCCTCGCCTGTTTCTGTGATGTCTTCAGCTGCTTTCTTACCTTCATGGCTGTTGTGGAGCTCTGATGTGCACAGCATGTGGGCCCTAAATGCTAATATTGACTCTCTCACCCTTTGCAGACAGTCATTCTGCACCAACTCAAGACCCATGGCTCCTACTTTTTCTCCACTCAGTGAGCCCATTCTCCCAATCCCTCGGACCAGATAACTTAAATCACTCAGTACTCCTCACTTTCTGTGCAACCCACACTCAGGACACTTGCAAACTCCCCAGCTCTTCATTCTCAGACTGCATCACAGGTGTGCTTCCTCTGCTTTCTGCTCTCACTCCTGTCTTTCCCCTGGATTCCCATGGTACCCTCTTAATTGACTCTTAAAACCGGAGCCTGCTCCTGTTGCTGCCCTCTTGAAACCCCTCCCATGGCTAACCTTCCCAATTAGAATAACTATTCACAATGTAATTCGTGTTGCTGTTGTAGACCTCTACTTGATCTTGTTAGCCTTTATGTTGCTCACTCTGCTTTTGAGATTGAACCTCATGGTTGCTGCCTGAATAATGCACCCCCATACGAACACACACGTTTATGTTTGTACATGTGCATACCCTACCCCCCCCCCACATCTGAGGTAGAATACTTTCAGTAGAAATAGAAAAGTGCAAACTTCTCACAGCAGAAGCATACATGATGCATGGATATCATCGGTATGTATATGTGTGTTCATATATAATGTATCTCTATGCATAAGGTCATCTCTTAGTCCTTCTCTTTCTTTGAGTCTTGCTGGAATGCTGGCCCATTAAGAATTGTAACTCTCCACCACACATTTTAACTTCCTCACTTCCTCTTTTTTCTTGTCACTAATTCCTATCTGACATACTACATATTTTACTAATTTCATGGGTGCTACATCCTGTATGCTGTGTCTCCTCAATATCTGCAGTCATACCCTGTACACAGTAGGTAATCAATAAATACTTTTGAATGATGTGTGGAAGAATGGTTGAAGCTGTACTGGGCAGCTTAGAGTTTAATTTCTAACTGCAGTTTAATGACATTTTCATGCATGGGTAGAGTATCCTGGTTTCCTTCTGGTTTTCTAGAGTTAATACATAATATTGTAAAGGAGGCTCTCAGTCCAGAGGCAGTGAAAGTAATCCAGGGAAGAGAAGGAATCTCTGAACAACTGTGTTGGTTCACATATACCAAAGGAAACCCTCAAGGGCTTCCCCTAAGGGAATTGGCATAGTTGTCAGCTTAACATGGAAGGAAATGAGTGTTGAGACTGCCAAAATCTATAATACACTCCACATTTATATCTTTTATTATAGCATATTATTATACATGTTCCGAGAATTGTATTATTAGCTATTACTGTTAATCATTGATTTTAGTTCACAAGTTAAATTTTACAGTAGATATTTATGTATAGAAAAAAGCACAATGCATGTAAGACTCGGTATGTCTGCAGTTCAGCAATCTAGGAGGTGGGGTGTGTCTCAGGACGTTACCCATGGGAATGAAAGACTATCGCAAGCATTTAGCAGCTGTTAGGTATAATTATTAAATTGCTCTCATTAATATCATTAGTTGATTTGTCCAGAATCTAAACAAGTCATCTTGCTGGCTCCTCTGTAGTCTTCATTGATAGGGTTTGTTCCTGCAGCCAATATCCAATGCTACAGTATAAAGTTTAGAGGGACAGTAGGCCAGTGTGCTGTATTGCTACAGCCATTCCGAGTCATGGGAAGAGGTGGCAGGAATACCCTGTGTCTTCTTTTCCAGGTGGGTGCATGCAGAATTCTTGGCTTCTTCTTTAGCTCATGTCTGTATGGTTCCTCTAGACATTCAGTAGATTGAACCAAGCTGGCAACATCCTTTCTCTCCCCCACTGCCACTCACAAATAAAGAATATTAAATTTTGAAATGTTGTTTTGAAGGCTGAATCCGAAGCCTTCTAAATCAGTGTGTTCTAGAGAATGTAGAAAACTAATCCGGGGGTCTGAAATGCCCCTTGGAATTTTCTCTTCCACCTGTCTTTCTCTCTTGCTCCCTGATTTCTTGTTGTTAAGCAACAACTGGATTATCTCGTTTCCTATCTGTATGAAATACGTAGTGGGAATTATGCTAATGTAGTTTCCATTGCTCTCTTGGCAGAGATTAACGTGTAGTTTTCCTTTCGGGTTCATAGGACACTCTTCTGGAAAGTCATTAATATTTCATAGCAGGCTTGGTTTTATAAAAATCTCATATATAAACTTTGTTCTTTATCAATCAAAGGAGGAGAATTTGATGATTGCTGTTATGAATGGGTTTCTGTAGTAGATTGACAGTTGTAAAATATTCATAGTTTCTTAATTACTCTTTCAGATACAGTTAGATGAACTGAAAAATATCTCTCTCTCTCTCTCTCTCTCTCTCTCTGTGTGTGTGTGTGTGTAATGGAAGTAACCAAAGAAAACAATAAGAGAGGCAGCATTGACACACTAGACGTGTTTTTCAGAGTAGATGCTTTGTAGACCTCCACCCTGTGGACAGTCATGTCTTCCCAGCTAACACAGATCTCTAACCGCTGTGGTCTGATCGTGGGAAAGGTCTAATAGACGAATCATTAGTTCCTAATAGACGAATCATTAGTTCCTAATAGACGAATCATTAGTTCCTAATAGACGAATCATTAGTTCCTAATAGACGAATCATTAGTGCCTAAAGATAGCCCCTTTGTTTTCCTTGGGGTCAGAACTCAGCACGTGTTTACCACATGTACTCAACCACAGACCTACATCCCTAGCCCCTCTTTTGTAATAATTAGGAAGCAGATTCTTCACAGGGCCAGTTGCGTTATTAGTTTGCGTGAGAGACAGAGCCTTGGTTATCTTCTTTTGATAACACCACGAGCTGCAATTATAGAAGCCTCAAGAGCTGTTCTGCATTGGCAGCTGGGAATCCTACTCAGTTTTCCTTGTGGGTCAGGCAGTGTCCCCATCACAGTGCTACTTCCTGTCAAAACTGTCTTTCAATATCTGCCCCTCTTCTGCTTCCAGAGGTGAACCAGAATGCCTAGGACCTCAACTCCCAGTTCCCCTCTCCTTCCTGTATTAGGCCTTGGAACAGAGCTGAAGATTTTGCTCTGGAGCACTTCCCTGTTCCCGAATCTCCTTTCTTTTTCCAAGACAGGCAAACATCACAGCGAAATATGCCCCTTTCTCACCCCATCTGCTTTCCTTATGAGAAACATTTCTTGTGGAAACAATTCACCACTCCATTACCTTTACATGTGAAAAGACACAGAGGATTGTTTGTTTGTTTGTTTTTTGTTTTTTTCCCTTTCAAAGAAAAGACTTTCCAAAAAGCACCTCTTGACAGGGAGTCCTTTGTTTGTTTACTTTACCTTGTCAATGTTACCTGTGGAAACTCAGGAGGATTTGGGAATCTCAGAGGCTCAGGGGTCTGGTGAACTAGTGTTTGCTGCTGTGATTTCATACTGAGCTGCTTTTAAATACCCAGGGAGAAGTGTTGTGGATTGCCCCCAACCAGTGCTGCCCACAGTGTGCACCCAGGACTCCTGGCTCTTGTCACCATGAGGGAAAAATCCATGAGGTAAGTGTTCTCTGTCCTAAGGCTCAAGGTGCATTTGTGGGTCATTGACAAGATGAAAAGTGTGGTATTTATTCCATAAGCTCTACATAAATATTTGTCCATTGCGTTTGTGTGTGCGTAAAGGGTAGGCTGCGAATGTTGATGTCGAAGAGCTTGCGGTGTTGGATGCTAACAGTACCCTCTGCCTTCCTTTTGTATATTACATATAGATCTTCTTTTGATAGTTTAATAGCTCTGTGCTGGTGAGTAGGGCAGATGGAGCTACTCCCATGTCGAAGTTGCAAACAGGTTGCAAGGAGCTTGAACCACTTGCCTACGTTATGTTACTTGTTATCAAATGACGGAATCTAGAGAGTTTGATCTTTTGACTCATAGTTTAGGGATGTTTCCCTTCAGATGTAGGTTTTCAGTTTCATGGCATCAACCTTAGAGATCTTGTTTTGAGGCCTTCCTAGGGACTGTAGAGAGTCCAGTGCCTTCCCTGGCTTTTTCTCACTGGATGTGAGGAACAATCCTCAGTCATGACAACGAGGCATGTCTGAGGCATGGGCAAATGTTTCTTATTACCCTTTCCTGCCCTCCATCAAGAACCAGAGTCCTGAGAATCTGTCCTAAACATTTTCTTTTTACTCCTGAGACCATATTTCCTAGATCCTACAGGCTTAATTGTAGACACCAAATACTAATTTAAACACAGTGTTGTGAGATTTATAGTTGAAATTATGAAAACCATCCCTTTCTACCCTTGCTAAAACATTACCCTGTCCTACAAGATAAAGCAGTGCACAGTGAATAAAGAAAGGCTCTTTGTGTTATTACTCATCTTCCACCTGATACAAAATGTTCCTGGAGTTAGCGTCTCTGCCTATTCAGGAGAGAGCGTGGGTTAGCGGGATACAATAAACCCACTCTCGGGCGCTATTCAGTAGACCCACCTAGCACTCATTGAGCACAATGCTCATGTCCCCACTGACCAGATCATCTTACTTGGCCCACTGTCTCCTAGTAACAGTAGGAAACAGCTCTTTCCGTTCCACACAATGTCTTGCTGAAAGACACCTAAGCAGGATCTGCACTGCAAAGGTCTTGATCCCACCTGCCAATATGTGCTGCCCTAGCCAGTGTGTTCTGTTAGGGGGTGTCACCTTGAACTACCCGTAACACATGATCCCCATGAAGTGGGGTCACTGCAGGGATGACTGGTGATGGAATTAAGGCCAATTCACCATGATTAGAACAGGTGTGTTGTTCAAGTTGGCTAAAATCCATGCTGCATGTTAGAAGTACAGGAGATACTAGTAGTCAAAATAAAATCAGGACCTTGGCTAGGAGAGAGAAAGCCAGATACATCACAAAGATTTGGTACCAGTGACAGGTACCAAATAGGAGTTGATAGATAAAAAATGATTTAAGAGCACCCTTAGAGGGGTTATCTTTGCAGTTCAGCAGGGGTCATTCAATGGACACCATCTGTTTACTTATGTGACATTTGTATTCATGTACAGTCTTATGGTTAAGTTGTCTGAGAACATTAACAGCCATTTGAATACCTTCATAGTCATCTTGGCCTGTTAAACTAACCTAGAACTTGACACTGACTCTTCTCCAAGGTAGGTATTCAGTAAATATCAATGGGTGAAAAACTCAGGACATTTCTCAATGATTTCTCCATCTTCTCAGTGTCCTTATTCCAGGGCTATGTAGTCACTGTTGTGTGTGACCGGGCATTTCTAAGCCACAGATCTCTTGTGGGTTAGTTATAAATCCCTGTGCCTTTTAATTTTTCCTCTGCCCCCTTGCAGCTCACTCGAGCTGCAATGATATTGAAAGCTCTACACTGGCTAGGAACAAGTCCATGCATGATTTCCTATCTGTACTTTCAAAATGTATCCCCTCAGAAAATGCCATCATTATCTCTGCCATCCTTGATGTAAACCGTGGAAAGGGTTGCATTTTGAGAATTGTGGCTTGGCTGGGAAATCTTTCATGGTCTCCTTCTTCAGATAGACCTGGAGATTGATGCTTTTTAAAGTTTTGATACAATCAAATTTCACCACAAGTCATAGTGATTACAATCTTTGTCTTCTTGCTCCCCAACCCCACCATAACCTCTAGGTTCTCTTCCAAATCCAGTGTTAACTGATTTTCCTGAGCAGGTGACATCTGTTTTTGTCTGAGCCTGGCCTTGTCATTCACATTGCTAGGGATTTCCCCTGCTCTTGGCCCCCACCCCCATCTCTCTCTTACCTTTTAGCTTATTTAGGAAACTGTTTTCACTACAGTAAGCCTCTCTCTGACTGCTGGCTTGCATCTCAGATGGCTGGTTATGGTGACTTTCCTGGCAGCTGTAAATTAGCCCGGGTGTTTTAAGTCTTTGCTATTGTGTTCGAAAGTGGGAGCTTGGGCCTGCTGAAACATTTAGTAGTGGCTTGAGGGTATCCTAGGTGTGACAGGAAGGAAAAGTTGAAGGGATACTTTCCCCAGTAACCTTGGTTCAAGCTCAGAGAAGTCAACAGAAGACTGAGTTCAGAGCCATGTAGTAGGTACCCTGCAGTGAAAAACTAAGCCCCAAGAAAGGATGCCTCTGTCTGCAGGAGTCAATATCATATACAGCTCTCAACTCAGCAAGCCACCACAAGCCTTAAGACCTTTCCTTGAGTAGGGAAAACACTGGAGCCTCTTGGCTGTCTCCAGGTTGTTTAGGAGTGCATTGTAACGTAGGTTGTTAGAGCCAGGACTGGGGGAGATGGTTTTTATCTCTAACCTCTCCTATGAGATCTCTATAGGTTCTCCTTGGGATGTTGCCAGCCTTGCCAATCAGTCAGGGCCCAAGCCTCAAATGTGTTTTTCTGAGGAGGTGTTCGAATGATTGTTTTCTTGTCTCTGTGTGGTTGGTTCATAAAGAGGAGGGGGAAGCGCCATTAATCTCTCTCTCTCTCTCTCTCTCTCTCATTAATTCCAAACACATAATAACTTGAGTCTAAGAAGAAAGTGCATGAAGATTCACCAAAGACAGGAAGCATCAGGAGGCAATGGCTCATGTGAATCCTATTGAGCAAAGAGAGGCGAAGGGAATCTGGATGCTTACATCCCTTTCCATGAGGGCAAAGGAGAGCTAAATTATGTATGTGAGAGAAGAAATGAATATTGAATTCATCCTTGTTCTACTCAAAGGAGAGGTTGTAATTATAAAAATGCACTGAACACTCTGAGATAGTTAGTATTCTGAATTTGCATCCTTATAACAGGAACAAATTATGTGACAAAATATATATATATATATATTTTGTGGTTGTTCTGTTAGCAAACCAGGCACATACTTTATGGCCATATCTATCCTTTGGACTTATGTCAACACTCACTAACTTGTTAGTTGACTGCACAGAAGAGTCTATTTAAGATGTTGTCTGTAGGATTTGCTATTTCCAAGCGTCAAAATTCTCATGTTTTCTAAGGGTATTAATGAGGTTAAAATGACATAACCAAAGCTGGTTTCCCTGATGCGTGTGTTACTCGTTGATTTTATATAGCTCTCTTTGCTGCCACGGTGTTTATTAAAAATAATGCATTTGTAAATGGGTATGGAGAACCCCGTGAAATTATTTATATAGATGTAAATAGCATTTGGCATGTGCAGGACCCCTTGATCTTTAGGCTGAGTGTTTTGCATGCATTACCAATCAATCCTCAGAGTACTCTGAGGAAGGATGAGACACTTGTTCAGGGATAGAGGCAGAAGATATTCATGGCTCATCCTCTCAGAAGGTGAGGGACTAATTCTCTCTTGCCCTGTGCACTTTGGATCACCTGCAGAAGATAGCAGATGGCTTTGACATGCAATAATGGAGTCTCCATCTTGAATGATCTTTGCTATTCCTATAATTCTCAAGTTTTTATGAAGGGAGAAGTCACTGCTTAATTTCATGTCTCCTGAATGAGATGAGAGATTCACATGATCACAGAGCCTGAAGGTACTAAAGAGCTTTACGAACGCAGCCCTTTCATTTTACAAATGAGAAACCTTGCTGATTGACAGCATGTTATTACAGTTAATTTTTGTGGTCTGTGTCTGAAAGGTGGTATGATTACAGATATTTTAGAAACAAGTCAGTGACTTTTTTTTTTTTTTAAACAAAAACCAAGGTCTTGTTTTAGTGAACTGAAATGTCTAGACGCTTGGAAATATGGCCTTTTGTCTGTGGCCATAGACCCCGTGTGTGCTCCATCTCAACTGGTCTCAGAAACAAAGCAAGGTAGAACTTGGTTAGTACAGGGATGGGAGGAGTCACTTTCTTTTAATGAAGTAAAGTCTCTCACTTGGAGTTGTTTTATATATTCAGATTTGACTTACATTAGGTGATTCGTTAGGTATTTTAAATAGTAATTTGCTTTGTCATGACAAAAGCTAGTGTTCTATGGATGAACAATTGGACAATAGAAAAATACACAAGCAAAAATAAAATCTGTAAGTAATGCCAGTGTCCTGAAACCACTGTTAACCATCTCTTGACTGTCATTTTCTGTTGTTGGAAGGAGAGGTGGCAGATGAGAGAGGCAGATGATCAGGTAGGTAGGTAGGTAGGTAGACAGATAAGGCACACAAAAGTGTTTTCACACAGGAGGAAGCTATGTTGAATGCACACTTTGTCTCCCCCTCTTTCTATAATAATGCCATAACTACTTC
The DNA here is from genome assembly GCA_019843965.1 of Rhynchomys soricoides. Taxonomy (NCBI): domain Eukaryota; kingdom Metazoa; phylum Chordata; class Mammalia; order Rodentia; family Muridae; genus Rhynchomys; species Rhynchomys soricoides. The sequence goes on from JADRCH010000035.1 coordinate 654,527, forward strand.
CCAGGCACTCTCTTGGAGAACATTTTCTCTGTTGGTGGCCGTGTGGGTGGTTTTGTCTTTTTCACTAAAAGGTTGCACTTTCACTACAAAGAACAGGGTGGAATCCATAAATGGAAGCACTTTTGCATGTCATTGGTCATTTCCTTCAGATAACTTTTAAAAAGTTAAATTAGCAAGGCAAAGCATCTCTAAAAAAAAAAATAAATAAACCAGCCTGCCAAACAACCAAGCACAGTAAAAGGAGCAAGCACCTTCTTTTATTTATAAAACGTTTGAAAGATTTAGCTGACAAGCAAGACTAGACTCTACCCAGGTGTTACCTGTGATGATTTCATGTGCGTATGCATGGTGAAGTGACATCACTTTTGAGCTAATTAGAATAGCCATCACCACCTACACCGTCCATTAGATCCCGGGATCATCTTCTCTCACATATGAAAGGATGTGTCCTCTATGTGGCCTTTAGCCATTACCACTCTGCTCTAGACTCCATCAACCACTGCTGTACCCATGTGAGTCCCTGCTTCGTGCCCACGTGGCCACTGCTGTACCCATGTGAGTCCCTGCTTCGTGCCCACGTGGGCCCTAGCTGCTTCTTTGACATGGAACCTTGTGAACCTTTCTAAAGCTCCTAGTGATGTAACAGCACTATTATGCCATTTCATTTTTACACACAAGGAAGCAAGATTGTCCTAACCCCATTCCCAAGGTAAAAAAGGACTAACCTGACAGTGTTCAGGCTAGTGCAGGAAATGCCTGGCTCAGCCCTAGCACTTGTGTGTACAGCTGCCCTCTTGCATTCTCTGGAAGTCTTTCTGGGGGAGAGAGTAGTATGGTAGTAAGCTGAGTCCCAGATCGCTGGGTTACTATGACTACCAGGTACTAATAGCCTAGGGCTTTCCTAATTCTATAGCATTAGACTTGGCATGCTTGCATGGTAATGGAGTACTGACTTGTTCAGTTAAGATAAGGCTCCTTTGTGTCTCAGATGGAAAACTATTTTAGACGCAAGTTTGAAATAGCAAGAGAATTGCTTTTACAACCTCTAGGTGTAATTGCTAGGTTATGTTTTGGCGACTGAATGTGTAGAATGTGTGATGCTTTCATAAGGACCCACATATGATGTGTGTTGAAGCACACCCATCATAGCTAGCTTTAAAAGAGGCAAACTGGAACACGGTACAGTATTTAGGAAAATATGTGTCAAACTAGTTTCACTACGTACCTTGAGAAGTAGAGCATTTGATCATTCTGAGGCAGAATGCTGGAGCAGCTGTTTCTCTAATCAGGCAACGTACAAGTCGGTGTTGACTAAATTGTATACTGCCCCAAACATGGAGATTGTGATAATCCAGCATAAAGTAGGTTAAATGGTACTATATATATGGATGGATAGCTTTCCTGGTACCATCTTTTGCTCTACATTTTGTGGGAAAACCGAAAACTGTATAGAATAGGGAACTTTTTTGGCCCTTCGATGTAATTCCTAGGAATGTGAGATCAGTGAGTGTGTAAGTGTCAGTATGCAGAGAGACAGAGAGAGAGAGAGGGGAAGAGAGAGAGAGAGAGAGAGAGAGAGAGAGAATATAGTTATGATTATGAATGAGAATATGTAGACTACTCAGGATTGTAAGTTAAAGAAGGAAGCAGATTCAAGTGAGAGCTATCGGAAGCCCAGGGGTGTGGCTCAGTGGCAGTTGAGTGTGTACATGGCATCTGAAAGGTCTTGGGTTCAGTCCCCACCCAGCACCTTCCAAATAAAAGAATAACATGATAGACTATGCATGGTGGCACACGCTTGCATTCCCTGGGGCTTGGGAGACTGAGGCAAGAGGATTACTTAGCCCAAGGAGTTTGAGGCCAACATAAACAGCATCCTGAACATTCTTCTCAAAATATGTGATCGAGCTGTTGTGAAGAACCCTGGAGATGCATTTGTATTCATTTTACTTTGGGATTCATAATTTTCTTTTCAAATGATGGATGTGATAGTATTGTCAACTTGATGATCTAGACTTAGCTAAGAGACAGGTGTCTGGGCACGACTGTAGATCTTACCTTGATTGCATTAATGGTGGTGGGAACACTTAGCAGCTGTGAGTGACACTATTCCCTAGATGGAATCCTGGACTATACAGGCAGCGAACACTGAGCTGTGGTCTGCACTGACCTGTCTACTTCCTGACTGTGCATTTGATGGTATAACTAACTGCTTCATGCTTCTCTTACCTTGACCCTGTAAATCTACAACTTGACCTGTGAACCACAATAAGTTGCTTTTGTCAGAGTATCATGACATAAAGAAAAGAAATTAAGATGATGGTGTTGGTGTCCTCTGTTTTCTTCTTCCATCTCTCTGAAACTTTCAAACAAAATCTTGGAGGTTGTCTTAGTTAGGGTTTTACTGCTGTGAAGAGACACCATGATCAATGCAAGACTTATAAAGGACAACTTTTAATTGGGGCTGGATTACAGAGATTCAGAGGTTCAGTCCATTATCCCCAAAGTGGGAACATGACAGTACCCAGGCAGGCACGGTGCAGGAGGAGCTGAGAGTTCTATATCTTCATCTGAAGGCTGCTAGCAGATACTTGCTTCCTGGCAGCTAGGTTAAAGGTCTTAAAGCCCACACCCACAGTGACACACCTACTCCAACAAGGCCACACCTACTCGAACAGGGCCATACCTTCTAATAGTGCCATTCCCTGGGCCAAGCATATGCAAACCATCACAGATGTATTCAAAAGAAAATATATCTTTAAATTGGTCTCCAGTAGACTGCAATATCCAGTAAAACCTTGCCAGTTCAATCCTTTCCCCATCTTTCCCAAACTCTCATGCTGTACAAGAGAAGGTTTGTTTCTGTTGGGCTGTCAGAAGGCCGGGGGTCCGGAGCTAACCTTCTTCTTTTTCTGCTTGACTTACAGCATGGTACAGAGTGGGTCTCAGCTCCGTGTACTGTGTGCTCTTGCACCCATGGAGAGGTGAGGTGCTCGCACCAACAATGCACCGCATTGTCGTGTGGACCACAGGAGATGGAATTCCTTGCCGAAGGACGCTGCTGCCCTATCTGTGTGGGCACTGGGAGTGAGTATGAGCTGGTGGACAGAGTCCTTCTCTGCTTTTGAGGTTATAGATGACACCTCTACTAGTGTCTTTCTTGTTCGATGTGGATCAAAGATTCTGGAGTCTTTTCCTATTTGAACCAAGGTGTGGCCTGCACAGATCATGAGGTCACCTTGCAGATGTGGGAGTCTGCTGTCTCTTATTTGTATGCCTTGCCTTGCCCAGCTGAATCCCTCCACACTTCCATCCTCTGAGAAGGAAAGGAGCAGGGAAACAGTCCTTTGATTTGACTTTATGAGGCCAAGATCCCCTTTTCTTCCTTGATCAACAGAAGGACCAGACCTGTTCTCTGTGTAGTATTGCTACTGCCAATCTGTTTGTTGGTTCTTAAGATGATGTAATAGCCTTCCTGAAGACAAACACAATGGTGGCAGGGGGTGGGATGGGATGGATGTCTTTCATCTGTGTGTCCTGCAATCTCACTGAACAGATTACTCCTTCTATAGGCTAAGTCACCTGGCTTTCTCTCAGCAAGCCACGAGCATACTTCTAGACTAGTCCTTTGAACCAAATGAATCTGTTTCCTTGCATTTTAGAGATATGTGTCCTGTTGCAATTTGATAGCTAATAGTATGGACTTTATTAGAAGTAGGAATGATCAGCATCCCATCATGCTCTCTGCTGGCATGTAATGATTAGAATACTTCTTTTATTCATGTCAATTGGAACCTGTGCTCTCATCTTTTCCCTTTCAAAGCAATCCCCCTGGTTTCTTTCCAATCTGTAGTTATTCCACCTCTGCAGAGCTTTGTTGTAGAGATACTACAGATTTAAAAGTATGCCCACGATATCATGGAGGTAGAATGTTTGCCTTATGCGTTTCAGAACTCGCCAACCAGCCAATATGAGCACGGTCAACTGCTTTGAGCAAAATAACGCTCAATGTGAAAAATCCATGAGCAGCCAAGAGGAGATAGCATAAGGCTTGTGATGCCCTAGTTTCTGGGGTTCACTCTTAGATCTTAGGCATTTTTCATCAGTCCTTTGTGGGAAAGGCATATTAAAGACCCTTTGCCTCAAGAGATTAGCACAGCATTTAGGAACAGCTCCCTAACTGGTAAAAATACATTCCCTGTTCAAAAACATAAAGAAAGTTCTTCCTTTGCATCTATGGTCTCTCTCTGTGTGAAGTCTGTATTTTCTATCTGCTCCTATGGGTCAGAATCCTCAAAGGGTGAGAGGAGGCACTCCCAAGCTTCATGTAACTTCCCCTGGGACATGGCACATACAACACATGAACAAACCCACCTTCTTGGAATCAAGTTTCCTGATGAGGTGAAAGGGACTTGAAGGCAGGCAGCTGAGAGCTTAGGAAGCCAGCAGGAGATGGGATCATGCATGGACTGAGGCTGCATACCCCACCTGCCTTCCTTGGAGATGGTAAAGTAACAACTGCAGAATGTAAAATCCAAGGCTGTCTCCATTCCTCATCACCTAGGCAGTGCCCCTTAGCTAGGTCTGAACACACAGCTAGCTCTGAGACCCCCACATGCATAACTTACCCTAACCAACCATACACACATCTTTGTCCTTCCAGAACCCTGTTCCTATGATGGCCACGTGTTTCAAGATGGAGAAGATTGGCAACTGAGCCGCTGCGCCAAGTGTGTTTGCAGAAATGGGCTCACCCAGTGCTTTGCAGCTCAGTGTCAACCTCTGTTTTGTAACCAGGTAAGGAAGACACTCTCAGAGTAGACTTTTCACATAGAGCTGACCGCTGAAGAATTTGGAGAGTTTTTTGATATATTGTTAGGCCCCCACCTCAGAAAACACTAGAAGCCTGAAGCCAGGACTGTCTTCTTTTCCTTACATTTTGGGAGACAATCTCAAAGATGGCGTCTTTTCTTCTTCTTCTTCTTCTTCTTCTTCTTCTTCTTCTTCTTCTTCTTCTTCTTCTTCTTCTTCTTCTTCTTCTTCTTCTTCTTCTTTCCTTAGAAGATACAGATAAGTCTAATTACCCGACATTTAGGCAAATGGTTGCACAATGAGATGAGCCTTAGGACTACACATAAGAAAGCCTCCAGCTTGAAATGCAGATGTTTCCCTCCCCAAATGTCAGACTAAACATCTGGAAAACTCAGTAAAGAGATGAGGTTTCTTACTTTTCTTTCATGTATAGGTGTAGTCTACTTTTTAAAGACTCAGACATGTCTTTGAACATGATTGTCCAGATGTACACAATTTGATTTTTATAGGACAATGATTCAAATCCTCCAAGTGTTTTCTCAGAGGGTATTCAGGATAGTGGGATCTCCTTCATCTAATGTTGATCCAGTTTGCAAACTGTTAGGCAGGTCACACAAATCTGGAGGACAGGATGCATTGCAAGTGTCTGCGGTATGGATGTGTTTTATAGTTTCTCTTCTTCTAGAGGCTCCCAAGGATGTGCTGTGAAAGTTGACAGATAACTGTGAGGGGAGTTTTGCCTCCAGTGGAAAATAGTTTCATTTTTGATCCAAGGAAAAGCTGCAAACCAAGATTTTGTTGCTATAGAGAAGTACTTCGTGTCAAGTAAAACAAAATCAGTAACATGGCATATTGTGACAATTGGGCAATATTTTTAAAGACAGAAAAAAGGCAGTTAACCATGATATGCTAAATGCCAAATTAAGGGAAATGTGTCTAATTGAAAGACTGGATTTTATTGCCCACACTACGCCAACTTCTGTGCTCCTGCCTCAGCTCCCAATACACCACATGTCACGTCCTAGCTTCAGATCAAAAGGGAGTGTCTTGTTGGAACTGCATGGGACCTTGCTTCACTGCTATCATGTTGGCTAGGCTCTCGTGTTGGGTGGAGCATGTTAACTTATATAACAGTTTTTCCTCCCTGTACAGTGTGGGTAGCTTCCCAGCTTCCTAAGTCTGCAATAAAGGAGGTAGAGAAATGGAGATCCATTGAGAATCTTCTGCTTTAAATTGTAAGATAGCCACCCTGCCTTTGAGGTTCAGACAGACACCGATATCATTAAAAGTACTATTTCTCATGTTAAGAAGAGTATGCATATACTTCTGCTTCATTCATAGCATTCACTCATTGTTTGCAGCAACGTATTTAATCAATGTAAAAAGGTGAGATTCTGTATGATACCTGAGGTCTAATTGATAAGTGATCTCAGTTGCTTTTGTATCCTTAAATCATTTTCTCATGATATCTGTCCATCTGTCCATCTATCCATCCATCTATCTATCCATCGATCCTTCATCTATCCATCCATCCATCCATCCACCATCTATCCATCCATCCATCCATCCATCTATCCATCCATCTATCTATCTATCATCTATCCATCCATCCTTCATCTATCTATCCATCTATCATCTATCTATCTATCTATCATCTATCCATCATCTATCTATCTATCTATCTATCATCTATCCATCCATCCATCTATCTATCT
>JADRCH010000035.1:661063-689520 GCA_019843965.1 Rhynchomys soricoides
CATCCATCTATCTATCTATCCATCCATCCTTCATCTATCTATCCATCCATCTATCCATCCATCTATCTATCTATCTATCATCTATCCATCATCTATCTATCTATCTATCTATCTATCTATCTATCTATCATCTATCTATCCATCCATCTATCATCTATCTATCTATCTCAGATCTCTTAGAACCATTTAATATCTCTGACACATTAGCTGCTGCAGTGATCTAAGGAGTCCCATCGACTTACTGCTGTTGATGAAACACCTAGTCCTACCAATGCCCTCACATCTGCCAAGAGCACCCCACCCCCACTTTTCAGGTGTCTGAGGTGCATCAGTTCTTTACCTTCTTCATTTTGTATTCAAGGAAACCGAGGCATGGTGAGGGTAAGTGACTTGTCCTAGGTAGGAGGGCCAGCCCTTCTTACCTTAAGCTGTTCTGTATCACTGCCTCAAAGCATCAATCCTGATGCAGATTTATTATAGTTATCACAGTCATACTGCTAACATAAGCAGGTGTGATCGGGTGTGTCTTACATGCCTTTGGTCATGGAATGTAAGAAAAAAATGCAATGTGTCACCAGAAACCCATTTTCCAAAGCTGAGCTCTGGAACTTTTGAACCCATCTTAAGTAGTTCTGTGACGTAGGAGCTTTATTTCTTGGTTTGTTTTCTTTTCTTTTAATTATAAGAGGAGTTGTTTCCCTAATTAAAGAAAGCTTGGAAAGGGCAGGAAGCAGAATGAAAATAATCCCTGATGCTCAATTTCTTTCTTTGGTAATTTATTCCAATCCTGATAGACAAATAGAGATTCATGCTTATTTGTTGTTTACGATCGCCTTCTAAAAGGTGGTGATTATGCAAAGTGAACAGAGAAGTTTTTGTTCTTTGTGTTCAAATGAGGAGTAGTTATTCCTTTGATGAAATCATGATTTCAAACTGGATGGCTTGTGCTCACCTTTGGTGCAGATCCCTTGTCAACTGTATGACACAACCCCATCACTTGTATCCTCACTAACTAAATGATCTCCACAGTTTGATGAGGCATATTCCTGCTGATATTTAATCAGTTAATGTGCTGCAGGGGAGTTATCTAAGCCAGAGCCTCAAATATCCTAAGCAACGGCTCCATCACTGAGCCTTGAATTCCACCAGCTTCTCACACTATTGGTTAATCTAAGGCATTTGAACTTCATCTTTGGGTGTTTTTTCAAGAGAGGTTATTTGTATGTTCTCTGAGTTTTCACATACTTGAGAATTATTTTCTTGTTTATTACATAAGAGACAATTTGGAGTCTAGAACTTAGAGAGCTGCAGACTCATTCCCACTGAATTTTGGCTTACAGTGTCACAGAGAAGCCTAAGGCCTGAGTTTTCTCCTGCTTTGACCCTTGTTGCAAGGCATACAATTCTTTTTCTGTGCTTCACTTTTCCTAAATGTGTCCATAACCACCTTTTGATCTCAAGATTGAGACTGAAAAGGGGTATCAGGGGAAGCATCTCTTCCTTCAACACCCCATCTCCCCTCACCCGAGGACCAAGGTGAGGTACATTTTTTAGTTCTCTTGTAAGGCGCCCCCATTTCTATTCTGTAATTTACAGCTAGCATTGCCATGATGTATTCTTGTAGAATGTTTTTAAACCCTTATAATTCAAACATCTTCCCGGACATTTCTAGGTGAAATACTGTTTGTAAAAACACATTCCCCATGTGTGAGAGCTGTCTGCCAAAGCTACAAGGCTCTGGGCAATGGAAAATAGAAAGATTCATGATTTGTATCACACAAAGTGGAGTTCCCTGAGGCCGTAGAGACAGAATGTATCTTGGATTTCAGCAAGACAGGTGTATTCCTACATTCTGAGACAGGACGAAGTCGTTTGCTTGTAGCCCTAAACGATTGCAGGGCATATCAGAATGTGTGTAGCCTTTCTTGAAACCTCTCAATGCATCAGATAGCAGTGGGCAGCACACGTGCTTGGCAAATTGGATGATGCTCTCTAATGGGGCTTGGGATATGTGCCAGGTCCATCTGGTAGTCAAGTTGGTGGAAATAACCAAGATGGATGACCGTAGCCAATCTGAATGAAGCCTTACACATGTCTTATCTTTCACTTTCAATATGGAGCCCTTTACCATTGTACTCCAGTGTTCTGGATTTTTTTCCAGTTTGGTGTTAGTGAATCACTTTTATTCCAATTTTTCCTTCTCTAGAAATATCTATGACTCTTAGGTTGCTCTACTTTATATCAGTTATTCTCTCATTTATTACTTGGTCTCTTTCTTCAGATTTGAGAAAAACTTCTTAAGTAAATGTTTTCCGTTTCCAGGACTGAAGATGCAGAGATGAGAGAACAGAGAAACAGAGACCTCATTTGTTCTCTTGTTTATAACCATTAGACTGTACTCTCTGCTTCCTTACACTGCCCCCGCCACCCACTCTTCATCAGATCTACAGTAAGAGGCATAGTTCATTCATAGGGATCAATCCCAGTATACAGGAAGCCCAGGGTCATAGTACAACAAAACGTGAATAGAAGGAAGGAAACAAAGAGGAAAGAGAAATCATTGGAGTTTGTTTCTTTGGGTCTTTCTTTATGAATGCTGCTTAGTCAATTAAAACTTAATACCTTTTCCTGGCTCTCCTTTGGTTGTCTTACAGAGTGCTCAGCTCTCAGAAACAGTTGTGGTTTCAGAGTGAGTAGGAGTCACCTTCCTTTTGTATCATCTATTCTCTGGCCTTTTCTCCCCACATCTTTTTCTTCATCCTTGATCAAGAGAAATCTTTCCTTATTTACTGACTGAATGCTGCCACGATAGTGGCCTGTTCTCCATTCCACCCCCATGGATGTGTGGCCAGGTGTCAGGGCTCTGATCTGCTTTCACTTGGTGTGGCTGTGCTGGGCAGAGATAAGATCTTTCCCATTTCTGCTGCCTCGTCCAGTCACATTCTCAACACAAGAAAGGAAACCGTCCACTCTGGCTTGCCCTGTTGTCCCAAGGGCTTTTCCGTTTCTCTGACTGTGGCTTTAACATGTAGCCACCCAGTTTCTTAATCACTTTCTGTGCTCCCCTTAACAATCTTTCCCATTATGTCGTGTTGTTGATATTGTGGTCTCTGGCTGGGGGTAGAAAGAAAGATAGGAAAGACTGAGAATCTGGGTCAGCCACTCTGCCCACCTCACATAGTGGTTTATGAGGACCAAGCTCTGGTCCAGCAAGGCTGGAGCTTGGGAGGAGATGATTATTCTTATTTGTGCTTCTTACTTCTTACTTACACAGCAAGAAAAGGCCACACAGTGTCTTATAGTCAGTAAATTCCTGGCAATGATGGGAAGATGGCTGTCAGTTCTACTTTATTTGTGGCGGCATCGCTCTGATATTCTTCAGTGTACTGTGATGGATAGGTATTATGTCAAGAGCTCTCAGACACGACATGCTGTAAACTTCATTATCACAAGAGTCTTTCCTTAAGGGCAACCATAACCCAATACAGTCTTCCTGGTAACTTTACCTTCCCAAATGTAATCTCACTCACCATATTTTCTAGTACTGCATTTTTACAATTATGGAAGCTATTATATTAGCTCGAGGGCACACGTCTTTCTGCGAAGGGATTGAGTAGTTTCAGCTTTGGGTCCTGTACAGTTAAAATGGCTGTTGAGCTCTGCCATCATAGCATAAAAAGGATCGATAATATGTAGGTATATGGGTGTGTGGTCATAATCTAATAAAACTTTATTTTAAAAATACGTGGTAAGATAGATATGGTGCATGGTCCATACTGTACTGGACTAAGTTAGGTCATGCATTTGAAAGGAGTATCGAAAAGTATAATGTTAAAGTCTTTATAGTGGTTATGTCTATCCCATGTTGGTTAAGATAGACTGACCAGGCTGGGGAGATGGCACCATGGTTAAGAACACTTCTTGCTTTTGCAGAGGCCCTGAGTTTGCTTCTCAGCACCCAGGTAGCTCCAGGGGATGTGGAGCCCAATTCTGGCTTCTGTGGTGATTCATCACACACGTACACACATGTGCACATACTTACACACACACACACACACACACACACACATACACACACAGAGTCTTTACAGAAGACTTAACACTGAGTCAGCCTACTCAGGACAAGAATGAACATGGCCATTGTTAACTACAGTGAAGTTACTGGGTAGTGTGGTGATGTATGTCTCTACTTCACTTTTTCAACCAAAATTTCTTGAGGAATTCTGAAGTCAAAAACTGCTCAGTTTTCTCAGTGCCTATCCAGTTTTCACATATTCTGTTGAATATCAATAGTCATAATACTTTACATATAAAATAAGGAGCTGTCTCCGCAAAAACAATACAAACAAACAAACAGCCGCAGCTTTAGTTCGAGTGGTTTAGGCATTGGCTGCAAGCGTATCAGATAGTAATACAGAAACTTGAATGGCAAAGTGTGCTGAATGATTGTGGCGGCGTAGTACTAGCGCTTTCTATGAAAAGTTGACATCATGGGACCCCTGTCTCTTCCATCTCGGGTGTGCTGGCTTTCTTATTCTTCCAGAAGGAAAACCAGAGTAACTATGAGAGTAAAATCTGTTTCTCTTTCTCATAAGAGAAAGTGGGGTGACTGTTTTGGAAGGTTCTGACTTCTATGTAGTAACCACCACTTCTTAGTCAGGGCAACATAGTTTGTTCTCATTCGCCTCTCTCTTCCGAATGATCCTTCCTACAGATATTGAAGAAGGCTGTGGGATAAATGGGAAGCTGACTCTGTGTCTTCTAGGAGGATACCGTTGCTATGACAACAGGGATTAGTGTCTGACTTTTCCGGGGTACTGGTGGTAGTGGCAGAGATGAAGATGAAGAGAAAAGGCAGTTGAGGATGGTTCTCCAGGTGTAGGATCTCTGACACATTTCTCTACAGTGCCTGTTTCCAGACTTCTAAAGAATGGTTGACTCTTGTTTGTGTTAAGGACATCTCTAACATCTGGCTTAAATCAAGGTGCAGATGCATTGTGAAAGAGCTGATCTAGGGAGGGGATACCTTTGCCTTCAAGTTTAGATGTGAGTCAGGAGAAGTACACATAATCTTAAGTGTTAATATGATTAGGACTCTGAAGTTTTATTTCAGTCTTTTTACATGAGCAGTCAGCCATATAACCTTAGACAAGTTATACAGCCTATTGTTAGTATTCTCCTTAAAGGTAAGGATAAGACCACCTACCCCAGAGAGTCATGGACAGGACATAGGATATGCCTGGTGAAGACACATACTGTTTTATTCCTATAGTCACTTGTCTTTGATATTTTTAGTAGAAAACAGGACATGCATACACTTCCTAAAGTTCATACCGACCTTGGGGAGACTGCCACTTACTTACATGAGAGCCCTGGCTTACATGAAATGAATGCTCAGTGACAGAGTTTGCTGCTCTACATGCTTGCAGCATGTGGCTGAGAGGGCTTTGAGTTAGATTTTATTTTCCTACTGATGTGGATTAATACTTTCTTCTGATGAATTGTCCCTCTCTGGGTGTCAAGGATGAAATTGTCGTCCAAGTCCCTGGAAAATGCTGCTCTCAGTGCTCGGCGCGATCCTGCTCTACAGCTGGCCAAGTGTACGAGGTAACCGCCACATGCTGCACGTGGGTGCCCCGACATGCGTTCTTCACACTTCTATCCCATACCCCCAACCACAGAACCCCCCGAGCCTCGTGTCTGACTCGTTGCCAGGATTAGTAACTCGGTTCACAAATGGCTTCTTTTCTCCAGTACGTGAAAACCCTTTATGAAAATAATTAAGCCGAAATCGATTATAAATATGAAAGAATGTGCTGGCAAGCAGAAGGTAGTTCAGAACCTTGGGAAAACTTACTGTTCACACGCACGCTGAAGAGCAGAGGGGCAGCGATTGGTCACTGACTTTCTGCTGAGTTTCAAGGCTCTGGGGCTGGCTGGCTCTTTCATTGAATTTTATGCACTGATATCGGGGGACAGTCTCGCCCTGTGTTACACTGGGAAGAGACATGGGGATGGCAGAATAGACAGCTCAGATCATTGAGAGGCTGAAAGTGGAAGCAACTGCCAACTGGGTGACACTATTACCATTTTATTTTTTAAGATTTTATTTATTTAATGTACATGAGTACACTGTAGCTGTCTTCAGACACACCAGAATCTGCTGCAGATGGTTGTGAGCCACCATGTGGTTGCTGGGAATTGAACTCAGGACCTCTGGAGGAGCAGTCTGTGCTCTTAACTGCCAAGCCATCTCACCAGCCCCGATACTATTACTATTAAAGCAGTCTAGACAACCACATCTGACCTGTAGTAGGTCTAAAATGAAGAGGACTTCAGCAAATTGAGTGAATGAATAAATGCTCTGTCCTAGGGTGTTCAAGTTATATATATATGATATATATATATATGTGTGTGTGTGTGTGTAATATATATGATATAGCTATATATGATATGATATAATGATATATCATATATGAGATATAACAATATCATATATATATGATACATATGGTATATGTCATTTATATGATATAACCAAAAGTCATATCATTCTGAAGCAGCAAACATATGCAAAATAAACCCAGCTTATTTTCATTCTTATTCACCACTCTAAGAAAAGCTAAGTAGAAATTGGGATTGCGGCAGTCAGTGGGGAATCTGGAATCAGAATCTCACTAATTCTATGTGGGTCTCTTAAAATCTGAATGAAATAACTTGGGAAAAAAACTTTCAAATTAAGATTGTGTGTGTGTGTGTGTGTGTGTGTGTGTGCGCGTGCGTATGTTTCTGTATGTGACTCTGTATGTGTTTGTATGTATGCACCATATGCACTCCTGGTAGTTTTGAAGGCCTGGAAGGCACTGGATCCCTGGACCTGGAATTACAGGTAGCTATGATCTCCTAAGTGAACTCCAGGGCCTAAACGCAGGTCTTCTACAAGAGCAACCAGTGCTTGAGCCACTGAGCCATTTCTCCACCAGTATAAAACACTTTTGTCTTTGCTATGTATGTCTCATTTGGCACAGTGGTCTCATTTGATATTTTTATTGGACAGGTTTGTACTAGGTTGCTTTTTCCTTCAAGAGGTAGGCTCTGAATGTATTTGAATATGTTTGGCTGCAAGTACCAGGAAAGCCCCAGTAAAAGTAACCAATGATAATATTTGTTTGTGAAAATAAGATGTCTAGTAGGGAGAAATCTACAGGGAAGATCAATTCAGATCTGGGTGTTACCTTCACATGGGCGTTTGTTAACCATGTCTCCCTGAAGTCCCTTGGATGGCTGTTTATTGCCAGAAAGCTATGCTCACGCATGCATTGCTGCTGGCTGGTGAAAGAAAGACTTGGTTGGAGAGTAATTTCTTTGACCTTCAGCATTTGAGCAAACCTGGGCAAACTTCTATACCATGGATGCAAGAGAAGCTCTTAGCAAAGAAGATCTAAAGAATGTCCACAAAGGATTCAACCAATAGGGTCTCCCTGTTCACCTCAGCATTCCCAGGTCGTCTAAAAACTCGATCGAGTGACCCTCTGCAGATTACATCCATGTAACCCAAACGCAAATATATTTGAATATCTTTTCAATTCTTTATCTTTTCTTTTAGAGGCCATTTTTTACATAAGTAATTTAGCTTCTCAGAAATATGTTCAGTGCTGCTGCATGAAAACTGTAATGGGAAAGTATGTGCCTGCGCTTTTGCCTGATGCGTGTGGCTTTTGATGTAACGCCCTCCTTTTTTACCCTCTCACAGCATGGTGAACAGTGGAAAGAGGACGCCTGCACCCTGTGTATGTGTGACCAGGGACAGGTCAGGTGTCATAAACAGGCCTGCCCGCCACTGAGATGTGCAAAGGTATTTGAAAGCATGTGACTCACTCTTCTAAGCTCAATTCTGGACCATTTAAGAAGTGCATTTCTTAGTCTACTGTGTTCTTTCGGATAGAATCTGAAGCGTTAAAGAATGTGGAATGTTGTCTAAAGGGCCTGCCTTCCAGCAGGATAGCTGAGGTGGAGATCTGCCTCCCCCTGGGCCAGGAGGGGTTGTCTTAGGCATGGCCAGTGTTCGGTGTCTCTCTGCCACTCATAGACTATGATATCCCCATTGTCTCTTGGGACTGCCCTTCCTCACCATTCTCTGTTTCTCCAGGGTCAAAGCAGAGCCCGGCATCATGGGCAGTGCTGTGAGGAATGTGTGTCTCCTGCCAGAAGCTGCTCATCCGGTGGGGTCCTGAGGTACCAGGATGAGATGTGGAAGGGCTCAGCCTGTGAGTTCTGCATGTGTGACCAGGGCCAAGTGACCTGTCAGACGGGAGAGTGTGCCAAGGTGGCCTGTGCCCTGGTAAGACGCGAAGGCATTTCCATTTGCCCCGTGGCAGCTCTTCCCAGCAGATGGTGGATGTTCCCTTCTTTCTAGCAGCAGAGAGAATGGCAGGCGGATTGCTAGCATTTCCAGGGGTCTCTTAGCACTGAGATGCTGGGATACAAAGTGAATGTCTCTGTCTGTTCAGACTAGCTTGGAAGACACTCCCCGCCCGGACACCCCCCCCCCCCAGGAGCCTTTAGCTATCACTGCATCTGTTCAGATTAGAAGAACTGAGCCAGAAGCATAAAGGGAAGGGAATGATGGAGGACATTAGCCTATCAGTCTGTGCAGCTGGCCCTCATCCGTAGTGGACTGCCCTGTTTGCTCTGGCCTTGAAGTGGTGGTCTGCAGGTGTGCCTGGGGCCTGGCTCTTTCTGCAAGCACACTGGCTACATTTAGTAGAAAAGACACCTGTGAGCCCTCCTGTGGACTGGAAAAAATATATATATATATACATACATATAGATAGATATATAAATTTTTTAAGATAGAGCAAGGGGGACCTCATAGGCAATTAACTCTGCTGGTCTCAGTTAACTTACGCTGTCTGCAGAATTTTTAGCTGGCTCTGTCTGGTTTCACATGTATATTTTTGCTGGTCTCAGTTAACTTACGCTGTCTGCAGAATTTTTAGCTGGCTCTGTCTGGTTTCACATGTATATTTTAAGGAACTTACTTTTTCTCCTCCTTTGAACTTAATTTTGACCCATGACTTTAAAAAAAAATTGCTTTAAAGTTTTCTTTTCCTCCTCTGGCCGCTCCCATCCGCCCCTCCAGTTTCCCTCCGGGTTTTGAACTTGAGGATTCAGGGACGTGACAGAGATCTGAGGCATAGGGGTCAGCGGAGGCTTTTTTTGTTTCTGCTTTCTCTCTGCCACTTCCAGCACTGAGCCTAAAGCGGGGCAAGCTCCTGAACAAGACGGTCATTCACAGCACTGATATTTTTTATTTTGCCTTCTTAGGTCTTGGCAGAGCTGAAACATTCTTAGGCAGAGAGGGTCTTGTCTTCCCGGTAGATTTATTCACCACCCCCTGCCTCTCATGTCTTTTTTTCTCCTTACATGAGGGGAGTCAGAATGCTTGGAAAGAGATGACAAGAAACTCAGTGAGGGCCTTTTCCTTCTCTTGCTGTCTGGGGCGGGTCTTCCTTGCCTCTGTATCGGCGATGCTGGGTTGTACTCCAAGGTTTAACTCGTTGAATAGTCCAAGGTTTGTGAAAAATAGGGAGAGGTGGTCCTGGCTGGCTTCTCAACCACCTACTCTCAGCCTCCCTTGAGGAAAGTTGCAGAAGCCACTGTCCCTTCTGGTAGCATCCTTCTGCTTGTCTGCTGGCCCACTTGACGTAGAGTATCACCTAACCATGGTGGCATTAGCTAGGCTCTCTGTGTGTCCTTTAGAACAATGAAGAGCAGCTGCTGGAGTTGAGAGTGCTGTGCTCCCTAAGCCGTTTTCTGGTGCTCCCTATGCCTATTGTCCTCCCCACCTCTAAGAATCGAGGTTCTGAAGCCCATGGTCTGTTTCTTCAGATGTTTAATTTCTTCTAGAGTATCTCCACATACCCCCAATTTAGTGTAAGTCAGTAGATTCTAAGCTGGAATTACTGCCAGTAGTGAAATTTTCACCAAAATAGAATCTTGAGGGAAAAAAAAAAATACTCTTCGGCCTTCTTTTTAGATACCATAATTCTGAAATTAGCTTTTGGTTAATGACCTTGTTAAAGCCTGGTTATCCTAATAGCTTTTTAATTTCTGCTTTGCTTGTATCGCTGGTGATCAAACAATGAAAAAGGCATACCATGACCTTGAGAGTGCCTGGGATTTGCCGAAGCCAGATACATGAGCAGAAATGATTCTACATGGAGGTCCGCAGGGAGCACCAAGGATTATAGAGTTATGAGTTAAATGCTTCCAGAGCTCCTGAGGGAGCTGCTTGTGAGGGAGCTGGGGAGTGCACTGCCGGGGCTTCCAGTCCGTTCCACCCTGCTTTCTGAGCCCCTCTTGAAAATATCAAGGTTATTTGACTTCTAATCTTGGAGACCAAGGGTATATTAGGTATTAGAGTCACGCATCTACACAAGGCTGTAGAGATCTCAGCTTCTACAGGTGACAGAATCATATATGCTCCCCATTGCCATTTATTATTGAATCTGCACCAATATTCTGGATAGCCTTGACATCAATGCACAGTTTTGTTTTGTTTTTTAAGGAGAAAATGGCATGATCCTTGTCTTGGATGTACTCAGTAAAATCCCTCGACACTGAGACATAAATTGATCAGTGGTAGACTAGCACAATATGATTGATTTCATATTTCTGGGTGTTATAATGTCTTTGAACATAAATTCAGACGAAGATATCACATCATTTCTTTCTTCTTAAGCGAGCCTACTATTCACTCCTGAGACTATTCATTCCTGAGATGTACTGTGCTGGGAGGAATGGCCTGTAGCACAGTGCACTGAAGAGGGAAGGCGCGCATAACTGGAGAGCCTCTTCTTTCCTCTGATCAGAGGAAAACTACCTCCAAAGAGGCCATCCTGTGCTAATGCACATTAAAGTGACTTCCAGAGTCACTGTTCCCTTGGGGTTAGGTATTCAGCAGAGAAGGTGCAGCATATGCTTGACATCGTGAACACACTTAAAATGAATGAGTTTGTTTCACAGTTTAGTTCTATTCAAAGCTGAAGTCATGTTCCCCACAGCAATAAGCTGAAGTGTTTGGGGACAGCCAGGCTTCTGTAAATAGTAAAGCTGTTTAGACCTTCCTACCCCACCTAAGCTGAATCCTTGCTCCCTAGGAACAGGGCTTTTTGGTGTTCTCTGCTCTGTGTGAAGGCTCAGAACAGCCACCCTCTTCTCTCTATGGGCTGTGGGAGCTCTCCAGCAACCCTCTGCCAGGCCTTCTCTTTTAAATAGAAGTACACACTCTGTCTTGCTTCAAAATACTGTTTTAAGCAACTTAGATTACACACATATAAACCCTTTTATATGCTTTGAAAGCAAATTTCAATCTGATTCTCAGTGATGCCTTCACCGCAGCTGATTCTTTGTTTCTGTAAAACAATTTATATGTAAATACGCCCGATCCTCATAGCACCCACTGCTCTCTGTTGGCCTCTGACTGGTGTGAGTTTTGATGGACAGCAATCCATGTAGCTTCCTTCTTTTTGAAATAACTTTTAGGATTCATACAGTTTTGTGTTTGATTTAGAAATTTACGGTTTCTTCATTTAAAAGAAAATGTATATATTCCATTTAGAAGATCTTGAAGACTCTAGAAGAGAACCTAAAATCCATTCTTAATGCTACAACCCAAAGACCACAAACGCTTTTACAATATATTTTTCTTTAATATAGCATTTTAAACATAAACTATCATCATTTAATATGAGTATTTAATTTTACAGTACTGAGTCTATTTAATATGGCTCCTAAACTTTGAAATACAATATAGAGCCCCCAAGTTGAATATTAAATATTTAAAGAAACATATCATTCACCAGAAACTAAATGAGTGTTTAGAAAGTAGGCAGTGCTTTGAAGAAACCTCTGCAGCCTGCGAGTATTAGATATTATTGTTTACATAATGAAAATTGCAAGCAGAATTGTGATTTAGCAGCATATTCCCTGGAAAGTGGGGCTTCAGTGGAATTTAAACTTTCTAATCTCCAGAGCATTATTTAGATTTTTTTAAAACATCAAGCATTCATTATTTTGAAATAAAAATTAAGTTGAAAATATTAAAGTAGGAAGACTCTGTAGGCAAACATCAATCTTCAAAATCTGGCATTTCTCTTTTTCCTCCTAGAATTAAAAAGAAAATTAGCTTTAAGTTGGCTAACATTAAGAGTTTCAGAATGATGAACAAAAATTACTTTTCTGCTATCTAATTTATGCCTGACACTACATCTGTACATTAAAGGATCCCTCTGATTTGATATTCAAATACTGACTTGATTTGCATGTTACAGTAAGGTTGGAATTTCTGACTGTATATATCTAAGGTAGTGTGAGCCTTCCCTGCCACTTGTCTTTGCTGTACTATGACATTGTCATGACTACCATTTCTGGTCATGGGCACGTAGGTAATTTTGGGGTGGAGAGAACAGAGCACGTGCACACATCATCAGAATATGGGAGGAAAAGCACTTGGAGAATACATTGGAATTATGAGGAGACATCCCAGAGGGAGCCAGCTAGGGTGGTGTTCGGTATGGGTATGGGTGGGGGTGGGTCATGGGGTTGAAGCAGAGAGTGTGTGTGGAGCTTCTCATTCCAGTCAGGAACCCAGCTTCTTCTCAATTGAGCACTGCTACCTGGAGATGTAAATTTGATGTGTATCACTGCAACTCTTATCCCTTCAGGGTGAAGAATTAGTTCACTTAGAAGGAAAATGCTGCCCAGAATGCATTCCAAGGAATGGTTATTGTGTTTATGAACAGAAGGCAGAGATTGTGAGTATCAGGCTAATCACAAAATACTATTAAAATTAATAGATCAAAATGAAGCCAATAAGGGAATTTATCACCTCCGAGTCTTTTTAGGCCCATTCATTTTTTTTTCCCAGCAAACTACTATATGTGTATCAAGAATGTGCTGTGCACTGGGGCCAGGCAGATGGAAAGCACCAAGTAGAATCTGCTCTTGGTGGAAGATATTTATATTGTGAGAAAACAGATAGACAAGACACAGACAGACAGACAGACAGACAGACACACACACACACACACACACACACGCAAAGGCACATGTGCACAGGAACACATGCACACACACACAGATACACACGGGTGCGCACACACAAAGGCACATGTGCACAGGAGCACATACACATGTATAGACACACACTCACAGACACACACACACACACACACACACACACGCGTGCGCGCGCACACACACATGCACACACACACTCTCTCACACACGCGCGCACACACACACACGCAAAGGCACATGTGCACAGGAACACATGCACGCACACACACAGACACACACCCCAAACACACCCCCAAGTAATAAATAAAAGAAATGATGCAATTGTGATGGATTGGATGTGGGGTAAAACTCTACTTTCTCAAGTATTATTTCTCCCTGTGTCAAAGAAAAAAAATGACCTTTATCCCATTAACTTTGTCTTACACGAACACATGGATGTACGTGCATCTGGGGGCCGGAAGTCAACCTCGGATGTCACTCCTCAGAGGACACTTATCTTGATTTTTGTTTTGTTTTGCTGGCTGGCCCATGAACTCCAGGAATCTGCCGGTCTCTGTCTGCAAAGAGCTAGGATTGCAAGCACATGCTATACCTGCTTTTTAATGTGGGTACTGGGGACCCTACTGAAGGCCTTGTGCTTATGTGCGAAATACTTTACCAACTGAACTCTCTCTAGCCCTGCCCTAGTTTTAAAGCCGACATATTTCTTACGGGATTTTGAGGTGTTGACAGATTTATCGTGCTCTTTAACCTACGTTCACTGATCATAAATATGGTGGTGTCGCTGACCAATCAGAATAGGGTTGTAACAATTGAGAGTCAGTCCTGTGACTGGTCTCAGTCTAAACTAACAGGTCACAATCACATCTGTCAACCTACCAGCCCTTCCGTATATTCTAAGAGAGTGATGTAAATCAACAAGGCAGGCTAGAAGTTTGAATCCCTCCGATGCTGCATACTGCGATCTTGAGCAAGGTCCTTCCTTATTTAGTGCAGATGAAAATGGTACTTTCCTCCTGGGCTATGAAGATGATAGAAGCAAAGCTCTTAGGACAGCCAGTGGTTTATCTGTACTTGAAAACACTGATAATTTTAAAATGTTGTTATAACTTGTCTCGTGGTGATATTTTAGTCATCCTCATTGACTATAATAATTATATATATATATTATATATATATAATATAATAATAATATATATAATAAGAATTTAGAAAATTAATGTGTCCCTATAATTGTTGAATTTGGCTTTGTTTCATAATATTAGTTCATCCATCTCTTTTTTGGAAGTAATGGAACTAAAGAAAGCCAAGTGTTAGAAATAAGTACAAGTCTCCATAGCAGTATGGTACCACAAAATTCAAGAGTTTCACTTAAAAGTTTAGATTCCTTGTCCTCAATCCCCTGTGTGTTGAGGGGACTTGAACCCATGTGCTCAAGCACAAAGCAAGAACAAAAATTTCAAAACGTCTTCATCCTCAATTGGTATGATTTCCTAGTGTTTGATGTAGACAGATTTTATTTTTATTCATGAGAAGTTAATAGAATTGCATTCTGCTTGGTGGAAATGGAGATATCCTAATGGAAAAATAAACAGATCAGCCTAATGGTGTTTTTAGTGGCATCATAAATACATTTCTTTTTCTTTCTAGATGTCTTCAAATGCAAGTGGAATTAAGCATGTTTCAGTAAGTATGGATTTTTAATTTGTGCATGGATCCTTACAGAGTTGTATTAAATAATGATTTACATGAACTTACCATGGGGGACTTGGTGTCTTAGCAATTTTCATAGCTACATTTGATGGCACTGGGGTTGGAAACTAGGGTGCTGTGAAAATTGATTCATCCGTGCACTAGACTTGAGTTCTCTCTTTTTGGCTTAATTTCTATAATTGATAGTTACATTTCACTCACCATGGGCATCTGCATGTCTCTGTTTCCTTCCTCCTGATGATTTTTTCCAGTCTATACAACTCAGATTGATCTCTGAGGGAACTTTGTGTAGATTAAATTATTGTAGGAATCACTTCTTGGAATGGCGAAGGGATCATTCCCCAAGCAACTAAGTCTTCCTTCTCAGAGTTTGAGTTCTGCAGTGTTGTGGGTCTTGTCTTAAAGACAACCAGCTTATCATTTTAAGGGTTCAGGAGTGAGCATCTACGAACCCCGGCTGAACAGCATCTCCTCTTCTCATGACTGTGTCCCCGGTTTTCTCACAATTTCCCGTTCACTTTGAAAAGTACTGTCAAGTTGACTGTTAGCAGTATTTCACATTAGTTAGCTCAGCAAACATTTTATCAGACTTTTATTTTAAAATGTATTCCCCCAGTTGCTCATTTCCCCCCTCTCTCTGGTCAATCCAGTGCAGCCTACGAAGGGACCTTTGTCTCTTTCTGATTTCCAGGGTCACTGGATGGTTAAGGAAATTGTTTCTAGAATCAGTATAGATTCTCTGTCAAATTATTCATGCATATTATCATAATTCGGTTGGCCAGAAGGAATATTTTAAGGAGAGAAATCTCATGGTACATCTGTAACCACACACACACACACACACACACACACACACACACACACAGACCTGTGGAAGCCTTAATTTTAAGAATACAATGCTTTTCTTGTTACTTTGACTGTAACAAGAAAATACAATGTTTGAACCAAGTTTCTCACTCTTATTATAGAGATTGTGTTTAATGGACCTGCTAACCACTAGGTACACAGAGTAATGGTAATGCTCCCTTGTGGGTTTTGTTTTGGCTCTGAGGGGTGAACTCTGTTGAGAAACACATTTGAAATACGTCTTACATATTCTGGTTGCCCAAAGGTACGTCAAAATTTATCTCTGGAGTGTGCTTAAAATCGTTCTGTTGATGCTGCACATTAAAAGAAACCAATTAAAAACAAAGAAGGAGAAACTATGCTTGTTATATTCCTTATTGTCTGAGGGCAGCGTTGGGAAGACGAGATACTGATGGCATGCTTCTCCTGGCCCTGGGGGGTGGGGTGGGGGGCTTGCTGGTCTACCCTAGAAGTTCCTCTTCCAAGTCTCTGCTCCCTGTAACTGTCTCCACTGTTTCCCACAGGAGGGGGAGAAGTGGGAAGAAGGCCCTTGTACACTGTGTGAGTGCCGGAATGCTCAAGTTACTTGCTATGAGCCGTCTTGCCCGCCATGTCCAGTGGCCACCCTAGCCCTGGTGGTGAAGGGACAATGCTGTCCCGACTGCACACCAGGTAGGTCCATGTCCCCTTTGTTCCTACTGAGATGATTTTCCTGTCAAGAAAATTCAGAGACAGTCTCATTTTTTCTTCCACCCTTTTTCCCTTAATTTTTGACAAATTATTCTTCTTATTAATCTTTGCAGAATTTGTTTGACTGCAACCATATAACTTTGGGCAAGTCATTGACCCTCCGTGTCTTAGTTTTCTTCATTATAAAATATGCCTTATTTATCTTGAAACAATTTGTATTAGTCAAATACCACAATTTTAAGGACTCACCAAGGCCTATTGGTCTTCTAGTGTTGAAAATACAGGAATAATTCTACAAAATTTGTCAGAGGTGTTCTTTCTTTCTTTATTTTTTTTAGGGTGAACTGTGAAATAGATGGCTTCCTTTGCAGTTCTCAAACAAGGTTTTAAAGTTTCAAGACTCATTAATTTCTTCCAAAAGAAAATTTTATCTACTTGTTTTGCAGTTGTGCCTTCAAATCACCTGGGCTTGAATTAGTTCCGGTTTGTGGTTGCTGGCAGGCTCTGCAACTGGCCAGCTCCACTCTGATTCTCCGCTAGCGTAACCTTTCTCAGAGACAAGTGGCATTTAGTCCATTTGTATTTCCTAATTAATTGTTTCCATCTGCAAGCTCCAGATTCCCACTGTAGCATCTGCTTCCCCCCTCACCTTGTTTTGGCTAATCAAAGTTCCACTGAAGAACTCAAGGGAAAAGCGATGGGACTTTGTATTTAATTATGGTACCTATGCCAAAGTGGCTCTTGGGGCTTTACAAAGCAAATATTTAGCACGCTATGTATGATGCATTAAAAATATCAGGCCCTTGAAAATTTTAAAAACCTGAAAGCAGACCCTTGGTGACTGTTACCGCATAGACAGGGATAATGCTGATTAGTGTGAATGAGAGTCAAGATTTTGAAGAAAAGGAGAAAAGAAAAATATTATTTGTTAATGATATAGCCAGTTTTAAACGTTGTAGCCTCTATTGCTGAACTCTCTGTGCATGGCAGGCTTCAGAAGAGCTTCTCTGATACCATGGATGACTGACTCTGCTTAAGCCCCACAGCAAGGACGTAATTCCACCTCTTTCTTGAGTCAGCGCAGCAGGCAGAGTGTGTTGAGGAGCCCATTCCTTTACATATTTGATTGGAAACTAGGAAAGTTGATGATGATATTTCAGACTTGGGGAATCTCGCATCAATCCTGTATTATTGCTCTGTGGGGCCACTTTGCACCTAAGCTTTCTTGTTCTCAATCCTTCCTGTTCCCTGTAATGTCTGTATCCCGTGGACTCTTCAGGAGACTGTGGGCTTGATTGTGTTCTCTTCTTTGTTCTTGATTCTAGTTCACTGCCACCCAGACTGCCTGACCTGCTCTCACTCTCCAGACCACTGTGACCTCTGCCAGGATCCCTCAAAGCTGCTGCAGAATGGGCGATGTGTACGCAGCTGTGGTCTAGGCTTTTACCAAGCAGGCAGTCTTTGTTTAGGTATGGTAACTCTAAGGTACAGTTTCTTAGAGCTAAAGAGACTACCAATGTGATTTATGGTAGCCGAGCCAAAGTATTGTTACGGAAGCGACCTCAATGCAAGAAATACACATGCAGAAGCCACTGTAAGTCATAAGTGTCTTAGCCTCTTCACCTTCAGATCTCTTTCTTTTGACATTTATAGTATTTCCTGGAAGATGGGTGATACGGGGTCAGATACAATAGTCAAAGCTGGATTATTTTTAATTTTGAAGACTTAAAAGATACACCATGGTGCTTGCTATCATTTACTAAAATGCTCAGTTAATCCAGAGTGGAAACTTAGACTTGATAAGAGATTGCTAAGATCATTTTCCAGAACTTTCCAGCTTTCCATTCAAGGGACCAATGATCTAGACAAATGTGTTGTCTTGTACCACATTGCACAGACAATTGCTAATGGAGCTTATGATTTACAAGTTATGAGGGCTTCCAGAATGAGTTCACTTCAGAAATTTGGACTTCAGAAATTTTGTACATCTGAGGAGATCTTAGCTAGAAAAGCTTGCTTGTTTGAGGTCAGATACTACTGCCACCCTTATCTGATTTGTAAAGTTACTAACCCATTTACAAGTGTATAGGTTTATGTTTGGCTGTGAATATTTAACTTCCTGTCCCCTCAGAAGGTCAGGGCGAGGATTAAGCGTGTGAACATCATTGAATGCTTTGTATAGTGTCTAGGCTTATTAAGGCTTAGTAACTTTCATTGTTATTATTTTCATTATGTTTTGTTTCTTGATTTAAAGTCTTCATTTCTTTTTTAATGTTGTTGAGAGATATTCTTAGAAAACAAGTGAGGTAGTGAAGATATTAAAGGCTAGTAGGTTAGTAGAGAAGACCAAGACGTTTGAGCCAGACAGCCTAGTTTTAAATAGTCTGTTTGGTGACTTTTGACTGGTTATTTAATCTCTTGAGCTGGTTTCTCATTTGTAAAAACCATACCTACTGTCTAAGTTAAGGTTTTACTGATGTGAGCAGACACCATGACCAATGCAAGTCTTATAAAGGACAACATTTAATTGTGGCTGGATTACAGATTAGAGGTTTAGTCCAGTACCATTAAGGTGGGAGCATGGCAGCATCCAGGCGGGCATGGTGCAGGAGGAGCTGAGAGTTCTACATCTTCATCTGAAGGCTGCTAGGAGAATATTGGCTTCCAGGCAGCTAGAATGAGATTCTTATAACCCACACCCACAGTGACACACCTATCCCAACAAGACCACACCTTCTAAGCCTGCCATTTCCTGGGCCGAGCATATACAAACCATCACACTACTCTATAGCATTGTTGTGCAATTAAAGCATATATGTTTGTGAAGGCATTGCACAGAGCCTGCTATGAGCTTCTTGACTCTGCAAAAGAAGGTTGTGAATTTCTTGTCCTTTTCTTCTATTGTTTGGGACCCTAGAGCCTCTGGATTGGGGTCTGTGAGAGAGAGTCAGCCTTGGAGTGAGATATTCCAGCTAACCTGCAGTCTTTTCTTTCTCCCCTTGTCTGTGACCAGCCTGCCAGCCCCAGTGCTCCACATGCACCAGTGGCCTGGAGTGTTCATCTTGCCTGCCTCCCCTGCTGATGCAGCAGGGACAGTGTGTGTCTACCTGTGAAGATGGCTTCTACCATGATCACCACTCCTGTTCAGGTAAGCACTAGCTGGGCTACAGCTGGGTGTGCTACAGAGAAAGATGCCACAGCCCCCATCCTATCATGAACTGGAGGCTACCAGGAGCTGTGATAAAGTTACTTAAATGGGACATGAGCTATGATTTGTCTGTGGTTTGTCCCCTGCCTTAATTAGTTAGGGTTTTCTATTGATGTAATAAAACATATGACTAAAAGCAACATGGAGAGGGAAGGGTTCATTTCCTCTTACATGGTGACCACACAGTTCATCATCACAGGACGTCAGGGCAGGAATTCAAGGTAGGAACCTGGAAGCAGGAGCTGAAGCCAATGCTCTGGAGAGATGCTGAGGCCACTTGTTTCTCTGCTGCTTCTGTATGTGGCTGACTCCTTTAAGATTTAGTTCAGACTCCTAATACTGTATTTGTTTCCAGAGGGAAGAGTAGTCACTCTATAATTTCATTTGTTTATGCTTTACCAATTTTTGAATAGTGATTGGAATCATAAATGCAAGTTAAAATGTACAAAGATTTTGATGCTGTTAAATTTGGGTTACTTCCTCATTTATTTTTGAGACAATATCTCACTATTTAGCCCCTGCTGGCCTCATAATTTTGATCTTTCTGCCTCAGCCTCCTGGACAGTCCTTGAAGGGCCAGTGCTTTTATAAACATGTCAGCCATAAAAGATGGGGAAAGAGAGCAAAGCAGAAAGCCAAAATCATAACGTCTAGAGTTTACAGCTTATCATTTTCTGTTCACCTGTTACCTTAGAACAGGCTCAAAGTGGGCAGGGTAAAGACCTTCACAAGTCTCGAGTGACTGGGCAATTTAGGACAGTAGGTGAAATTTCAATTTGATGAAATGGTTTAATGTATTTCTTTTCTTCTTCTGTTATGTCGAAGAGACCCCCTGTTAGCACTTCTATGATACATTTTCCCTAGAAGTTGGTTTTCCTTAGCTTACATTCTTCCCTCTGTCCCACCACACCTCCAAACAAACAAACAAACACACACACAAACATAGATGTGCATTCATTCATCCACACACATACACACAACCAAACACAGATACATATACACACACATACACAGCCAAACACAAATGCACACTCATTCACACACACACAACCAAACAGACACACACTCATTCACATACACACATACAACCAGACAGAAACACACTCATTCACACACACAACCAGAGACACACACATTAACACACACACATATACACACACAAACCAACCAAACACACATATACTCATTCACACACACACCCAACCAGACAGACACACACTCATTCACACACACACACACAACCAGACACACACACATTCATTTGCACTCATACACACACACAAGACAGACACAACTCATTCACACACACAACCAGACTTAGACACACGCATTCACACACACACACATACACACACACACACACACACACAAACCAAACAGACACACACTCATTCACATTTTGTCTCAGACTTTTTTGTATATCCTAAACTCTAAGTAAACAAGAGAAACATTGATACATACATTTTTAAAAGTGGATAAATTCCTACTCTTTCCTCTTAAAAGTCTATCTTGTTTGAATTTGATCACAAGCAGTAACTGTGGTGCATTGAATGGACTCCAGGATCCTCAGTGGGAAAAACTGTTTGGGAAGGATTAGAGGGTGTGGCTTTGTTGGAAGACACACACATTAACACACACACACACACACACACACACACACACACACACACACACAAAACCAGACAAACACACACTCATTCACACACACCATTTACCCCCTTCCTTTTGGTTATTTTCCCATCTCTCTGCTCTGTGATTTAATTGGTGGCGCTAATACTGGTTTAGGGCATTTTGAGGTGGTAATGTTTCCCTTGATTACTGGTTTACATAAATGCCTGCTTCACATTCCATCCACAAACCTTTGTGCAAATGCCCATAGTAGAAAATTTGTTCGTGCTCCCTCCAGGGAATTAAGCCAATTTGCTTTAGTTCAGGCTGGTTGCATTTTTATGCATAAAATAAGGAATAGGGGGGAAAACAGAGCAAGAGGAGAGAAAGAAGGGGAGGGGTGATCTGAAAAACTAAAGGTAGATTTGTGATCAGTTTTCATGTTCTATCTTGGTACTGAGACTACACATGTCATCTTCACAAATAAACTTTCTCGGCATATCTCTCTTTCTCTCTCTCTCTCTCTCCTGCAATATTTATGCTTGTACCATTAATATTGGCTTTTCACCATTGACCTTGGATGTCTATCATCCAGCCCATGTTCTTCCAACATGTGCTAAACTTTTCAAAAGAAGCCTTCCATTTTATAGCAGCGAGCCTTCCTGGATTAATTTCTCTTGGCAGTCATTTATGGTATGACTGGGATAATTCTCCACTTTATTGACCCATCAAAACCGAAAGAAAGTGAGCATTCTGCCAAGGAAACTAATTAACACAAGTCTTGCTATTAATATTCATGCTCACTATGTTAGATATAGGAAGAATAAAAAAATATGGGACAAAGGCAAGTAGCTCATATACATGGCTCTTCACAAAAGACCGTGAGCAAGAGAATGGACAGTGAAGAAAGACCTGCCAGGGAATCTCCTGCATTGGTCTTCCATCATTTTCCCTTCCTTGGGAGGTCAGTGATACGTACATTATGCCGTATACACTCGTGGGCATACATCAGTATTGTTCTCTTTCAGATTTGATTAAGGTAAAATCATGCTATAATTATGGATGACAGATTGCTTCACATTTGCACTCTCAGATTCATTTCTTTGCCTTCTCTGGTTTGGTTTTGGAGTTTGATGATCGACACACTGAACCAAAGCTCAGCATTACCCGGATTGTATAATAGGCTACACTGCAGACCAGTCAGTGTTGCTTGTCTCTTTTACCCACCAGGCAGAGCCATGGAGGAGTCACCATCAGTGCCAATGAATTCTTTGCTACCAGCTAGATCTGGTTAAACATCCCCTCTCTCCCACCTCCTCCCACCCTTAGTGAGTTCATTTACCTCAGGTTTCAGGACTGGATCTTTGCTATTCATACTGTGCTTATCCATTTCTAGGGATCAAAAGCCAATTTGTTAGTCGATTGCAGCCTGGGGTCAGGCCTTTTCCATGTGTGGGTACTATCCCACCACATGGATAAGTTATTGCCCCTCCCTGTATGCCCTGACTTTCTTGTTTTCTCAGTATTAGGATCATGGTCCTGGCTTTCTTGTGTTCTCACTATCAGCATCATGGCTCCATTGCTCATGTTGGAATTCTGGTATTAAATCTAAGTCTGTATCCAGATTGAACTCCCTGAGAACACTCATGCTTGATTTTCACATTTCTCTGTTAGTCACCATTGTTAGAGACCTTTGTACAATGGGCGCGCGCGCACACACACACACACACACACACACACACACATACATACACATTCACACATACCATAGAAGCCAAATATACCCTAAGAAAGAAAGGTAAAGAGACCAGCATCACTGTCATAGCTACTTTTTTATTGCTCTTGCAAAACACTATGACTAAGGCAATTTATCAAGTGTTTAATCAGACTTATGGTTTTGAAGGGTTATGGTGGAGCAAAGGTGTGGTGGCCGGTGGCTGGAGGAGTAGCTGAGAGCTCACATCTCCATCCATAAGCAGGATCCAGAGAAAGCATACTGAGAATAGCTTTTGAAACCTCAAAGTCAACCTCTAGTGACACACCACTTCCAACAAGGCCACACCCTCTAATCCTTACCAAACAGCTTTACCCACTGAGGATCCTGGAGTCCATTCAAAGCACCACAGTTACTGCTTGTGATCAAATTCAAACAAGATAGACTTTTAAGAGGAAAGAGTAGGAATTTATCCACTTTTAAAAATGCATGTATCAATGTTTCTCTTGTTTACTTAGAGTTTAGGATATACAGAAAAGTCTGAGACAAAGTCACAGGGCAATGCTACCTTTAGTTTGCAGGATTGGAGTTGGAAGAAGTCAAGTACACATGTCATAAGCTTAGGGTCTGGAACAAAAGGCCTGGGTTTTCATTTTTGTCTCTGTCATGTATATGTGCTTCAATGCTATGCCTCAGTGGACTGTGGACAACATGGAGATAGAGATGCTTGCCACATCCTTGTTGTCAAAATGAGGAGGCTGAATTCACATGCCATGATTAAGAAATGGAGCCATGTGCCTTGTAAGGCCTTCATGATGTTTGGAGAGCCTGTGGTTTCTGCTTTCTATTGGCTAGAATGTGAACCTAAATAACCAAGTCATTGTCTACAGTGATCTGCCAATAACAATAGTTAAGTGGTTGCTTATAGAGATACCCAAAACAAAACAAAAACAACAACAAACACAACCGAAACAGCAAGCATCTGTAAAATGTATTCTATTTGAACGTTATACCGTCTGAGATACAGAAACCCAAGGAATGGAGCAACTGGACATTTTATAGGATTGTAACTGAAGGGATTATTTTAACCTCCATTTACCACTTATTGCTATATGGCTTTGGGCAAGTCATTTAACCTTTTAGAGGCTCATTCTTCTCAACTCTATAATGAGGATAATATTATGTACTTCAGACAATTATGATGAGGACTAGAAGAGAATTTTGAAAAGTATAAATCTATTCTGCCTGGCATATAGTATGTGGGTGATAAAAGGCAGACATTATTGAAATCACTCTTTTATTGTTCAACCTGGGTAGATGAACACCAAATGACTCACATGAAGAACCAGGCATGTTTTTGACATTAATGTCTGGTTAAAAGTAAAATACACTCACATCTGATGGATAAATAAATGTAACGCAGAGAAGTTACTCCATTTCTTATAAGTTAAAATCCCGTTCTCATTTACTTGGAGTGTTTGCATTAAGTGATGAGATGCTGAAATTATTTGGATTTCAGTCAAAATTAGTTTCTTTAGAGAAAACATTTATGATGAGGAACTCCAATTTTTACATCTATATGAGGTTGTCCTGGCTGAGATTTTTAAAGCCAGTCTTGAGCAGAGGGACTTCTAATGGTGATTACCCATTAGAAGTAGGTTTAAGTAGCATAGCTAGTCATTGGGGGAAGGGACTGACTCCTTGGAGCATGGTGCAACGCTGTAGGGACTTAATGGGTTATAGCTTCTGCTTGTGATTATGACTAATGCTAACTTCATGGTGTCCCGAGTGGACTTCTCCACAAAGAGGGTATGAACTCCCAACAGCACAAAACTCTCTTCAGCAATTCCTGACTAGGGCTAGATACTATCAAGCTAGTGTCCCCAACAGCTCGTGTGACATATGGCAGAGTCAGAGAGCCTATGTCAGTTTTGTTACTGGACGTACATGCTGAGACTGGAGGTCAGAGTGGTACTGCCCCCCCTTCTCGTACGGCTTTATGAATCTTCTGCTTCATGCTGTCTATGAATAGGGCTTTCTGTCCCCACACACCATTCTCCACCCTCTATCCCTTCTGACTGTGCACCAAATGCCTTTCTGGCCTCTTCTAAGTATCAGACGACACCAGGAAAACACTTGACAGACCAACAGCTTCCTTTCACTTAAGGACTTTTCTTCTCAGTGGAAGAAGAGTCTCCCCTAAGCAGATAAGCCAAGGTCACCTTTGATAGTTGTCTTTATAATTAGCCTCATGTGAATTATACCCACCAGTGCCTTAAAGACAATTTTCAAAGCATACGTGGCAGGGAAGGGTTTGTTACTGAGGTAAGCTTGCGTCTCATGCTTGTGAATTTCATGTAGTATTGCGCAACACAGCATTCTGGGTTCCTGTTTGATGGAAGAAAAATGAGATGTGCCATCACACGGGGGGAAAAATGTTTAGGCATGCCTCCACAGTGGCCTACAGGTGATCTGCTCTACATTAGCTTCTGAAATTTATGCCTTGTCAGCATTTCCTGGCTACGTGTAACCTCAGGAATATTACACAATCTCTATTTTTTTTTTAACTTCTCTCTTTCTCTTTATGTCTTTTGCCTCTAAGGTCACTGGGTGCTTACTGCCTCAGGGACTTGGGTAGAAAGAAGGGAGTGGTTTAAGCCATAAAGGGAAGAGAAGACAACAGCATTGTGCTTATAGAATGTGAGTTTCTTGAGTAAAGTAGGTGAAAGGTGACAGGCAACAGTGGCATTCCATGCCTCTTTCTTCGGATATGTCTGTATAGGAGAAGCACAGAAAGGAGAAGGTACCTGGTGATGCTTTGCCTGGGACTACTGCTGTGGCCAGAGGTGATGTGGCATCTCTCTGCACTTCTTAGAGTGACATTTCACAGACCAGAGGAAGCCCTCCACAGAGGAGAGGGAGTTTGTCTTGCAGACAGACCCCATTCTTTCTTACACACATTAACCCACACACTATCAGTGATGGGTTACAAGCTAGCGACATCCTCTGTCTTCTGGTCCAGCTCATGTCATCCTCAGTTATTTTAACTCAGCTAAGAACCATCAGTCTTTCTCTCTTTCCCTTCCCCTGCCGACACTGTCCCTGTTCTGCAACTGCCGTTTGTCGCTACTGAGATCTGAGCATCTGTGCTGATGCCCCCAGGACATCTGTGAACAGATCTCATCAAAGACTCGACTTTGCTCTGTGGCCCCTCCTTTGGTTTTCTATTTCTGTAGACAAGTAGTCAGTGCTGAAGAAGTCAGTATGAACTTCATGAACAGGAGCTAGGGGGTGAGAGGTTGAAATGAATGCTCAGCAGAGGTCTTGATTACCCTTGGTCAGGATGGATGCACAGTTAAGGAACTTGGCCTAACAGTCACTGTGTTTGTCAACCACTTGTGTTGCAATGCAGGTATAGGATCTGGAGACAGATTCTTCTCAGGGAAGGCTGATGAGATGGCTTAGTCAGTAAAGGTGCTTGTCACATAAGCCTGGTGATCTGAGGTCTATCCCTAAAACTCATGGAAAGGGGGAGGGGAAGAATGCACTACACCAAGTTGTCCTCTGACTTCCATAAGCACACTGTGACATGGGCTCCCCTCAAGTGCTATTGTTAGTACGAGTACTAATTTTAGAGCAGCATGTTCATGGGGAGCTGGATTCGGGACCTTACTGTAAAGCCAATCTGCTTGGAAAAGAAAAAATCCTCTCTTCATGTTTGCCTGCTTGAAACCTCTATCAACAAGGAAATCCTTTCTTGGGTCAGACTCTGTCTACAGAGACACGGCTAAAACTTCAAATGTGTTACCCAACACCAGTAAATTTTCAGCCATATTCCAAGCATGGTTAAAAGATTAGCTGTTTACCTACCATGTGCTTTGAGGAAGCAGATTATAGCCTTTCTCCTTTAGTAATTTTCCCCCTAAGTTCCAATAACTCTATGTTTATTCTGAAATATTAATTTGATAAAGGTAATAAAATGTAAAGTAAGATAAAAAGTCAACAAAAATCCCTGGCTTACACTCCCTTTAAGCCACTTCTTTTAGTATTTTGGTGTCTGCCTTCCTAATTTATGAGCTCATTTCTGTGTATATGTGTCTGTACATGTACTCATTTATTTTTCCAAAGTAAAATCACCTGATACATGCTATTGCATTGCCTGCCTTCCCCATCTTGTTTCTTATCCTCTACAACTCATGGTTTCAAAGCTCTATTGTATGATTTTCTTTGTCTAGCTAGTCAGCCATTTACTAAGCCAACCTTATACTGTTTGGTATTTGTTCTTAAATAACCATCATCATAAATAACAATGATATAAACAGCTTCAGTAGAAATTGTGGCAAATCATTTTAATTAAATTCATTAACAGGTGATTGCTGGGCCTGAGAATGTGCGAACGTGATTAAGCTTTTGGTGCACATAGATGTGACTCTCTTCCAAACAGCAGTGCTAATTCTCATTCTTCCAGAAATGCGTGGGAGTGCCTCCTTGCCAAGCCTTTGTTCACACGAGGTACCCCAATGCAGCTTCAGCCTGCCTGGGTGACTCATGCAAAGTGGAAACTTTTCTTCTTAACTTATTTCTGGATCCTAAGAACTAGTCTGAAAGAGCCAGGCTTATCGTTCATGGCTCACTTCTGTAACTGCACTGGGTCAGGTTCTCGTTTCTTTCTCCTTCTGTCCACCACTCAGTTCATTCCCTTTGTTCTACCTTATTTCTAACCCTCTTCCTCCCATCTTCTTACTTAAGTAATGATGGTATTGTTTTCTGTGTCCTGACATGCATGTTCAGTTGCATGTGCACGTGTATAATACATGTGGAGACCAATAGACAACCCTGATTATTATCTTCAGGAGCACTGTCCAAGTCCTTTGAGACAGGTTTCTCATTAGCCTGGAGCTCATTAAATAGACTATCTGACCATAGAACCCCAGGGGTTCTTCTAGCTCTACCTCTAGCTCTGGGATTCCAAGTACCCCCTACCATGTCTACCATTTTGTACACGTATTCTGGGGATCAAACTCAGACCCTCATGATTGTAAGGCAAGCACTTCACTAACTGAGCCATTTCCGCAGCTCCATAGTAACTATTGTGATATAATTTGGTTCATGTTTTGGGATGTGTATGCTTTCAGTGTTCTAGGTACATGTTACAATTCAGAAGTATTTTGGGTGGATATTTCCTTCCTTCACTTATTTCCTCAGTGAGCAATATGTCTAAGACACATATGTGTGGCATATGTAAGTCTGATCCACCCTGCCTAGATACTGCTTGTCTGTTTTGTTTGAATATCTTTAGCTATTTGTGAGGCCAGAGGACTTTTCATCTGTTTGGTTTTTTATGAACCCTGTCAAATACCTGTGCATTTTCAGAACACATGGAAATCAGATGTTCTCATTTGGGCGTTGGGAGGGTCTATGGTCTTCAGTTGGAACGAGAGGCAGGTGGAAGGTAGAAGCCCAGCCTGGGGAGGATCTTAAGATCGGTGTATAAGGGTCAGATAGGTGTGATGTTGAGCTTTTAGGCAGTGAGCCTTAGCCTCTTGTGGGGCTGAGGGCTGAGGGCTGAGGGCTGAGGGCTGAGGGCTGAGGGCT
>JADRCH010000035.1:689530-728710 GCA_019843965.1 Rhynchomys soricoides
GGGCTGAGGGCTGAGGGCTGAGGGCTGAGGGCTGAGGGCTGAGGGCTGAGAGCCGAGGACTGAGGGAGTGATAGTAGGATAGAAAGGACCTCTGGACACCTGAGACTCACCATGCAATTTCCTGTGGCTTTGTAAGGGGCTCTTGTTGCTTGGGGGAGATTGCAAGGAAAGAGTGTGGAGCAGGAGGCAGCTGGAAAAGGAGGATCCCTTTTGTACCGCAGCTGACATATACCTCAAGGCTCTATTTCTTTCCTTTCTTCAAAGTGAGCCTGCCTTTCCAGGACTCTTTCCCATTCTCGCTCCCAGTGAAAATTGCTTTACTTTTGACCAGAGCAGAGACAGGAGCTGCCAGGTCTCCTTGAAGCCAGTGATCACATGCATGCAGTTGGCCTCTCCAAACCTGTAGTCTCATCCTATCCCCGAGAATTAAGTACAACATACATCATTCTCACCATATGGAAGAGAAAGCCACGGAACCTTGAACTTGAGCTTAAGATAGGGACATAGTTTCATCCAACAAGAGCTTCCCACAGGACTAGGATGTAGCTCAGTGGATGCTTACAGAACACGAGCAAGGCTC
Organism: Rhynchomys soricoides; assembly: GCA_019843965.1. Taxonomy (NCBI): domain Eukaryota; kingdom Metazoa; phylum Chordata; class Mammalia; order Rodentia; family Muridae; genus Rhynchomys; species Rhynchomys soricoides. The sequence goes on from JADRCH010000035.1 coordinate 690,111, forward strand.
TGACTTCCATCTCTAGCTCTGCATGGACTAAGTGTGGTAGTGCTTTACATCTATGGGTCAAGAACTTGGTAGCCTGAAGTTGAGAATCTGAAGTTGAAGGTCAGCTAAAGAGGATGTTCACATCCAATTTGAGCTAGAGCTCCTGTCTCCAAAGAAGAAACAGAATGAAAGTTGAAAAAGAGGGCATCTTGTTGAAAAATACAGCCACTGGGACGTGGGGAAGTGGCATGGTGGGTAGAGATGCTCAATGTATAAACATGAGAATTGAAGTTTAAATCCCTAGTGTACATGTAAAAAGCCAGGCATGGTTGTTCATGAGCTTATAACCTCAGAACTGTGGGAGTGTGGAGAAAAACAGGGAGATTACTCTGACATCCTGGCCATGAGCCTAGCTCCTGGTTCAATGAGAGATGCTGTATTAAACTAATAAGGTAGAGAGTGATAGAACAGGATACATAAGGTCCTCCTCAGGTCTCCATGAGTACATACAGAAATGCCACACACACATACACACACACACACACACACAGAGAGAGAGAGAGAGAGAGAGAGAGACAGACAGACAGACAGACTACTAGCTCCTGACAATAATCCTCATCAAGTCCTTCCTAGTTCTTGTGAAATGGAGTGTAATGTAGCCTTGTCATAGAATGGATAAAAGACAGAGCAGGAGATCTCACTCAGTGTGTGACACACCTGCTTGGGGCTGGTGCCTTGTGGTTGCCAGTCAGAGTATTTTGGTGGCTTAGAATTTGAACCTGGCTTCAATGATGCTCAAAGATGATTTCCCAAGCTGGCATACTGGTTCTGACACCTTAAGAGGGTGTGGAAAAGGCCAGCCAAAAGTTCTTTTCTTCCCTGGAGGGACACTTCAATTCCCCAGTCTGATCCTGTGAGCATCTGACCCCCTGCCTACCATCTGGAAAGGTTTTCTAGAAACAAGAAGTTGCCTGCAGGAAGGGCTTTTAACTCTGAAGGAGCTCTGCAATTTATTCCTAGAGAAGCATATGTTTAAAAAGTTTCTAAAAATCTTCTCCTTCCATGTTAGCAAGAACAAAAGAAGTTTTTATCTTCAGAGTAGGGTTTCCATATAAAGCCGGAAAAAAGAAGGACATCCATTTTTTTTTTTTTTTTCATTTTTGAAACGAATTGTTTGACGAATCAACACATGCCCTGTTGTGTCCCCAAAAAGTCAGGGTCCTTCCAGATAAATGATCTACTGTGTGTGAGATAAGAAGACAGCTTTGCCTCATTCACCCTTTCAAAAATTTATTACTGTAATATTCACAATATACAATTCAAACCCTCAGTGATCTGAAATGCATCACTAAGCAACATCAGGCTGAGAAGTCAGCGAGCAAGTGACCTTTTACTCTTCATGATAACCCACTTCGAGCGCAAGCCACATGTAACCTAAGCCTGCAAGAAGAGATAGCTGGCAGCCGAATACTTTCAGTGCTGGAAGCCAGGCAGTGGTGGTGCATGTCTTTAATCCCAGCACTCGGGTGGCAGAGGCAGGCTAGTTTCCAAGTTCGAGGCCAGCCTGGTCTACAGAGTGAGTTCCAGGACAGCCACGGCTACACAGAGAACCCCTGTCTCAAAAAAACCAAAAAATCAAAATCAAAAACAAAAAACCTTTCAGTGCTGGACATTAGACATCAGTTGTAGAGCACAGCAGGTGTGTGTCATACCAAGGAATGACAGCTTAGTGTGGCCTGTGTAGAGACAGCATCTCCTCTGCCACTGTGCCTGGTTACCAAAGATGCGGGCCCTGTGATATGAAGAAGTGAGGAGGGCCAGTAAGGACCACTATTGCACTTGATAGTAGGTATCAGTGTATCATGTGCATTCATCCTCCAAACCACGTCTGAGTTTTTAGCATTTTAAAAGTAGACTTTATACCCTCAATGTTAGGGCATTTAAAAACTCGTACTTTAGTTATTTCTAGGCAGAAGGCGGCTGGTCACATCGTTTTCCTGTAATGAATTAAAACTTCTGTGTTTCCATTTAGCACACATTTATTGCATAAGTGGTAGACAACCAGTGTGAGCACAGGGCGGCCAAAATAACTAAAGCATTGTCCCCACTGGGGAAGCTACTGCTCCTCCAAGGAGACAGATAATATTAGAGTGGTTAGGACAAACTACTCCGGGGAACTCTGACAGTAAAATTCATCATCCCTCTGCCCTGCCGCCCTGGGTTTCTATGGCAGTGATAAACCACCATGACCAAAAGCAACTCGAGGAAGAAAGAGTTTATTTTGCTTCCATATCCAGTCTGAGCCTATCGAGGGAAGTCAGGGCAGGAACTCAAGGCAGGAACTCAAGGCAGGAACTGACGCAGAGGAAATGGAGGGATGCTATTTACTGGCTTACAGTCATTGGCTTGCTCAGCTTGCTTACCTCACCTATCCAGTCACCTATAGTGTCACCTATCCAGAGGTGACACTGTCCCCAGTAGACTGGACTCTTCCATATCAGTTATTAATTGATTGAAAAGAAAATCCCACTAATCAGGATACTTGCTACAATCCTTCTCTAACATGAGGTCCTAGGGCCCTCCCTTGGACCATGTGACTACTGTACTCTGGTCTGTGAGATCTTCATAGTCTTTTTCTTTCTATTTAATCTTTCCCCTGGCTCTACCCAGTGGAATTTTTGTAGCACTCCAGTGAATTCAATGGATGAAACATGTCATGTATATTTTTGCTAGGCTTGAGATAATGTGGCTTATCTGGGGCTAGGTAGGAAGGCCCCATAGGCCTCTACAACACCTGGCATCTGGAACACGGCAGCAGTTTCTTTTGCAGGTTAGTAGAGCTACTTGATGTGCCATTTAGAAACGGAGTCTGGGCTTTGTATTTAGCAGATGTGTTAGGTAATGTCTTTGTATCAATTCAGAATGAAGGGAAAAATCATGAAAGATAAGAGATATTTCAGATGATGGCTATAGTCAGTGATCAAGGGTCGCAAAGTGACATCTCTCATTTCTGAAATGGTCCTTGCTTCTATTTACAGTTGTAATATAGTATCAGAGTCTCACTGTAAGTATGATGAGAATTTGTGTGTGACCTTTATAAACTATAAATGAAAGAGTTAAGTATGAACATTGTCACTCAGGAGATGTCTGAAAACCACCAAGAGTGTGCTCAGACACAGTTAACAAGGTAGAAATGGGCTCTGACTTCATGAAGCTCACAATGTTAAGACAGATAGATAACAACATTGAGAATTTTGCTCATTCTCTCCCTCCCTGTCCCCTAGCTCAAGCCACTGCAATCTTTCACCTGGACCACAAGATACACTGCATAGTGGTGGCCTTGTTTACCTATATGACCCTACCCCCCTTTCTCCATGACACCCATAAGCGTTTTGAAAATTTAAATCAGATCTTGTATCACCCGTGCACTAACCTTTCCATTGCTTCACAATACCATTAGGAGAAAAAAAAATCCTCTTTGGTGCAATGATGTCCAAGGCCACGAGTTGTCCTACTGTGCACTACAGAGTCCCAGAAGCTCCAAACATAAGAGCAGACCCACTTTCCCACACTCTACATCTCACCTTCAAAGACGTAGTTGATGCCCACACTCCTTCAGCTCTACCTAAAGCGGGTCCCACCCCACCCCCACCCCTGTCACTCTATTGCAGTCTTCCTGGCAGTTAATACAATTTGTAATTATCTTTAAATCCGCCAGAGAGAGAAAAATGTCTGAAATTAAGACTTTCTTGTGCAATTTAGAACTGAGAGAGGGGGATTAGATTCTGAAGTTTGCGATGTAGGTATCTTTTCTTCTGCTCCTAAACAGTTAATTAAATGGCTAAGGTATGATTACCCAATCACTTGTAGGCAGCAAATGCATTCATTTTCACTGCCAATTTTGTTGATCAGAATCAATGCTTCTGGAAAATAGATTGTACTCCATTGTGAAGGAAATGCTATAAAAATGAGGATGATGTGTTAACTAAATTACAGTAGGGGGTATCAAAACAGGCAGCGAACCAAGTCGAACAGTGTTCTGTCTTTTAAGGATAAGCCTTTCTTTGCAGAAGGGCTAAGGTAAAGAAGATGAACAAATGATTATTCCAGAAGAGAAAGAGGAAAGCAAAATCTTAAGAAAATACCTCTAGTCTGAGGACAGCTTCCACATAGACTCAGAAAGCATGCAAGAAGTGGAGGCCTTGGGAGTCCTGGGGATACAATGCGGACCAGTGATGTGGGGGAGAAGAGACAAGACTTGTGAGGGAAGATGGCGGGGTCCTGGGCAATTGTTAGGGGATGAAAGGGAGAAGGGAGGAGGAGAAGGAAAGAGATCAAGTAGAACAAGGTCTCTGAATGGTTCAGTTAAGGGTAGCCAATGATATCACCCCTCAACTCCTTCTTAAGAAGCTAGTGGAGGTGGGAGGAGCTTCCGGTGCCCGCACACACTGTAGTGTGATTGTGGTAGACAGCAAGGAATGAAAGCCATGGCATTGTGTTAGACAGCCCATCTTTGCCTAAGGAAAATTATGATTTCCTTCCCTATGACTCCCATTACTCTAAAGCCATCAATGTCCTGTTGCAGTTCCCTTAGCAATAACTTACTAAAGTTGTCCTTCTGGCTCTCCGAAACAGTCTTGTTCTCTGTCTCTGTCTCTCTCTGTCTCTCTCTCTCTGTCTCTCTCTCTCTGTCTCTCTCTCTCTCGGCCATTGTATTTATTTCTTTTAGGGTCAGATCTGTGCATAGCATTTCAGGAGCCCAGAAACCAGCTTATATCTCCCTGTAGATTCTTAATCTTTGAATGTGAAAGATGGATAGTCTCTTCTGTAACAGGCTGGGTCACTGACTTTGGTGTTTGTCTACAGTCTGTCACGAGTCCTGTGCAGGTTGCTGGGGTCCCACAGAGAAGCACTGTGTGGCCTGCAGAGACCCACTGCTGGTGCTGAGAGATGGCAGCTGTGAGAACACCTGTGGCAATGGCTTCTACAACAGGCAGGGGACCTGCATCGGTAAGTGCCGTGCCGGGCTGAAATGCCCCCTTTTTCTTTAAACATCCGCTGTATTCAAATCCTCGAACTGATAACTATAACTAATGCATCTTTTGCTCAGTGAGTATGTGAAGGACTGCTGACATTCACTTTACCTTAGTCATTTAAGTATTTTTTTTTAAACAAGTAGAATTTCCTCTAACTGCCCTGATGGCTTGTTAGACATGGGGTATTCATTCTATCCTGACTCAGCCCCTTGCTTACGACTCACAGCTATGTGGAGAAAGGAATCAAGTCCAGTTGGAACATCTCCCTAAATCCCAAATGTCATTCATCCCAGACCACTTCCCTGGTATAACTGGAGCGGAGACCCATGCTAGCCCAAGCAGACCCACCTTTGTTTTGGTGTCACAGGCATAAAGGTGAATTGATCACTGTCCAGTCTACTTTTCATCGTCACGCTGTCATGATAGCCATCCCAACCCATCCTCCTTGTGCCAAGCAGAGAGATCAACCACCAAGAGGTGTGGATGTGTGGCAAAAGCACAGATTAACTCACTTATCTTCCTATTACTCTCTGACTTGTAAAATGGAGATAACATCTCCCAGGCCAAACAGAATATGATCCCCATAATGTCATCCAGAGATGGGGACAATGTCCTGGAGAATCGGTTGTGTCTCTGTGATAATGAGGCAGCAAGGCAGAATCAGAAAAGGCACGCAAGGATGGATGCAGAGGCCAGGGTTACAGGACAATACAGGAAGGACCGCCTGTCACAAGCATGCAGAATACGGGAATGAGTTCTCTGAGTTTCCCCGAAGAAGAGATGCAGTCTTGGTTTTTTTAGATTTTAGACTTTGATTTTTAGAACTTCCTACCTCAGATGCTGTAAGATATAGATTTGTGTTGTTTCAAACTGGTTCATGGTAATCTGTTATAGCCGACACTGCTTCACACCCGGATGAGATGGTTCAGAATAACTGCTGTGTCAGCACTCAAGGCTGCATTCTAGCAATGACTTCGCTAGATAGAGACCATCATCCTTAAGTTCAGATGAAGAAGCAAAGACAGTAAGAAGCAAACATTCCTTGGGTCTCAAAGCTAATGAGCAGAATGAGAATTGGGTGTAGTTCTGCAGGTGATAAGTGACTCGGAACCCACTCTACTGGTCATTTTAATATGGTGCTACTTCATCCACTTCTGCCAACTTCTGTTCCTCCTTCTCTCCAGCCTGCTTTGTTGCCTCTTCCTTCTTTCTGTGTTTGGATGAGCTGGCCAACTCTGAGGACATTGCTGGTCCCCAGTAGCAGTGTCCTGATTAAGAGCAGAAGTTTAGAGCTGACTTGAATGGTTGTCGTACCTTTTGGAAGACTATTCTGAATATACCGGATTCCCACAAAACACTGAGAATACACAGCCCCTGAGTCTTCCTGAGTTGTTCTTCAGTCCACTGGACAAGAGCAACAAAATGAGATGCTTTAGGGGTCTGGTGACTTCACCTATATAGGGAAGAGAGATGGCCCTGGCAGATGCTGGCTTAAGGCTTTGGGGGATTCCTAACTCCCCTGGAGCAAAAGCTTTCATCTGCTGTGGACTCATGAGAGGAAAGAGAGAGGCCAGGCTACCACTGGTCACAGCCTGTTAATCTCTCTGTCACCATCACTTTCCTGTTCAATTAAGGCCTATGTATTCTCTAAAGGTTGACAGATGTCCAATTCATGCTAATCCTAGAGCCTAAAGACATGTACGTTTTAAGTCGCCACAGAGGCTGCTTACTGCCACTGTTCTGCTACTGAGACTGGCTAGTGTCTGACCATCTTCTGCTGGTGACATGTATTTAAGAGGAGGGGAAAAGCCTTGGTGGACCAGTAATGGGCATCAGCTTTGGCTCAGAGTTTCAGTGTAGGAAGCATGTGCTTCTTATAGACTGGAAGGGTTAAAAAGAAGACTCAGGTGTAGCGGCTAATGCTGCGTGAGACAGACTAGAACTGTCGCCGTTTCAAAAGATATCCTGATCTACAGAATGAGCTGTCGGCCAGCCAGTGACAGTTTGAGACCCTGTCTTCAAAACTGAAAAATTAAATTAAGTTTTAAAAACAAAACACCCAAAGTTCTGAGCACTTGGGGGAAGGGGTTAATATATCTGCATGCATTTTGACAAATGACAGCAGGCTTCTAGGCACAAAGATAGACCATGGCTGACTGATCAGTAATTCCTGCTCACACCACATGCTTTACAGATGAGTGATGCTGTTGGCACTGACCTTGGGGACCTTGAGTAAAGAAAACAGGTTCTAGTTTCACAGCAGTATTAGAGCCTTGAAGCTTATCTCACCTGACTTTAGGAATGGCCCTGTTTTCCTAAACAACTGCAAACCAAGCCACTGATTGTTATGAATGTTAAGACTTCAGATGCTGGTAATGGTGACTTATTTCCAATTCAGATTGGTGATACTTAAGTTAGAGACTGGCCAATGTTGGTTTAATAATTGATAACTAACTGGCCTGTGTCTGCAGATATCATGAAGTCAGGTATTGTACAGCATTGTTATAAAGGGCAGCATGTTCCACCAAAAGGAATTTACTATTGCTATGCTTGTCTGTAGCCTGTCTGTGTCTTGGGCTTTACAGATATGGACTCTTCAACGGGAAACTTCATCACTCTTTCAAGTCCATAGGCTATGAGTGTTTTGCCTGCCTGTATGTATGTATATTGCCTGTGTACCTGGTGCTCACAGAGGCCAGGAAAGGGCACTGGATCCCTGGGAACTGGCATTATGGCTGGGAACCCAACCCAGCTCCTCTCCAAGAGTAGCAGGTGCTCTTAACCACTGACAAATCTATCCATCCCCTTGAAGTTTTAAAGTTGTTTTTGTTCTTAGGTAGTTTTCTAAACTGGGCGTTTTGTTTTGTGTGCATACATATCTAAATGTGTTAAACAATGATGTGTTCTGGGCTTTTGTTTCCTGATTGTCTCACTCAGCACTATCTTTGAAGGGTTTCCTGGCCTTTCACTTGCCATGGCTGCAGGGTACTGGCTTGAGCACCTCCATCATGCACTAGTCCAGTCTCCCAGTGCCTGATCTCCTCCACTCTCTCCACCTTCCCCTGCCCCCTTGTTGTCACCAGAGAATACCAATTAACAGCTACAATCCTGTCCTTTTATGAGCTTATCTGGAATGTTCCCTGGGACTCCTGCCAGGAACAGCATTGCTGGTTTATTGATTCTACCTAGGCTTTATTTGATAAACCAGTGTCAGGATGCTCTCTGGAATAACTGCACAATCTCCATTCCCAAGGATGGAGGTTCTCTCCTCTCCATATGGTTCCCGTCACTGGGTACCGCCAAGCTTCTGAGTTTTCCTGGTTACTAGGCCTAAAGGGGCATCTTACTGCTTTTGGTTGTTTCTTAACACTACTGTGGATGAGCATCTTTATTGTGTGAAAGCACTGGCTTTCTTCTGTATCAAGCTGCTTCTTAATTTTTTTTACCCATTTCCTATGGGTTTTGCTATTTTCTATGGAATTCCTTACATATTATAAATGTTAATTTTTTTCATTGTCCTGTTTTACCTTGAATTTTTCTGGGGATTGAAGCTAGGCCTTGAGCATGCAAGCCAAATATTACCTCTCTGCTGATTCTTCGCCATCTCCTTTTAAATATAAAGTATTTAAATTTAAATATTAACACCCATTTCCCATTCTCTTATCTTTTAACTTCGAATGTGATGTCCTTTATTATGCATCTTTCTTTTTTCTATTGATTTAATTTGTTCTCTTACAATTTTACACACATGTGAACTGCATTGTAATAGAAACAGTTGATGCTTAAAAGCTTTGCTGTTGAATTTTTAAGAAGATATGCCACTAACATTCACAAATCAATTGCTGAAAATGTTCTGCATTTTCTTCCATTAAATTTAAGTTGCTGATCCACCTAGTCTCACTTATGTATGTGACTTGTAACTTCATACAGTTTTTTTTTCTTTCAGTTTTGCTATCCAGTTCTCAACATGACTGAAGTAACTAACCCCACCATTTCTCTTGATCCCTATTGTCTATGAAATATCCATTTGCGCACACTTGCATATCAGCTAGTCTACACCCTACATCCCTGTCCCAGGGTCAACATCACACTCTTTTGCCCACTGATTTCTGTTACCTTTTAACTTGTCTTTCAGTCTGATTGGGGCACCCCCTCCCCCTTTCATTCCTTTCCCAAGTTAGCTTAGACATTAGAGTACACGTGTTGACTTATTCAGAAAATCCGACTAGAGCTTTTGTTGAGATTATACTAGACTTATAGACTAATTTTTAAAGAACAGACATCTTTCAAATGCTATTCCTTAAGTAGTCCTTTCAACCTGTGTTAACATGTTTGATATTTATTATTTTTAGTCAATTCTTAATTTTACCAAATTTCTGCAGGTCTTTATGTGTAGGAAATTTTATTTAGCTTCTAGAAAATATTATCTGATGTGATAATTACTTTAGAACTAGGGACTTCATGAGTTTTATGGAGATGGGGAATGAAGAGTGCTTTTCAGCTTCTGTTCTGGTTTTGGGGGAGTGATTTTCTTATTTTTGATATTCAGGTCATTGCTTTGGCCCATTGGGTCTAGGCACATCGGCAGTCCTCCACCATAGATGATAGAATGGCCTAATGCCCTAGTGCCTTTTGATTTAAATTCTTGGAATCTTTTTAGGGTGCCGGTGTAAGGGAGCTGACTGCTGGAATCTTAGGAGTCCTTTATTCCTTGGTTCTCCTTAGGCTGAAGCAGGGCTTTGTCCATAGCTGTAGGCAGTGAGCCCATGCTGGGCAGCAGCTCAAAGCAGACTCTCCTCCACCTCCTCCCTCTGCTCTAAAGACCCAGGCTCTGGGGCCCTTTCCAGGCCAGTCTGTGCACCCACACTTTGAATGCACACCCTTCTTTGTGTCTACATACTCTTTTACCAGCCATTCAAATTTCTCTTTAAAGAACTTCTTCCTGGCTCTAAGCTTGCAGCCTCCAGCCCTGTTCACTATTGCTCTCTGCGCCCCTTCCACTCACAGCCACAGGCCTTTAAAGGAGCATTTATCATCACAGGCTGTCCCTGGAACCCACTGGAATGTGTGGCACGGGCCACCAAGAGCCCAGTTTCCAGTGTAGTGGAACCTTTTAAGAGCTTATTTGTCCTCTGTGTTAACGACAGCCCCTTGCGGCTTCCTCCTCTCTGCTGTCTCAGCCACCATGTTCCTTTTTGTGTTTTCTGCCATTGGATCCTTTCTTTTCTATTCTATTCTGTCTGTGTTTTGTTTGTTTGTTTGTTTTGTTTTGATTTCTTTGTTGCCCTGTTCTGTTTTATCCTGCATATTCTTCTTAAATAAATTAACTCATGTCCAGTTTTAAAAACTGGTTTTACGTGTTGAACAATGAGCTGTTCCCCTGAACACCAGAACCACAAATCAGGCTGGATTACCTACATCCCACCCTGGGCTTCTAATTCCCGCCACACACTCCCTCCTTGCAATCTTTGATGGCTAAGGAGCATCCCTTGTCCCCAAGACAGACTCTTGAGGGTCATCTGAGGTACTTTAGCTTTCACATCCCTCCAAGCTCTCCACTCTTAAATACTTGTGCAACCCCTGATCACCTTTGCTCCAAGGGCATGGATCTTCCAAGTGGACTCCGATTCTTCCTTTTCACCCCTTCAAGCTGTTTTTCTAACAGAAGCCAGAAGGATCTTCCTTTTCTCTAAGTGTGTCCATGTTTCTACTGTGCTTAAAACTGCAGGGCCTCTCAGTACCTGCCGCAGGGCAAGGCTAAGGGTGCCCAGCTGTATTTGGATTTCAGGCAACTCTCAAGTAGCCATACCTTCTGGAGGATGAGAAGTTAAACATTAGTACGGCTACAGGCTCCTACTGTCTAGACCTGCCCACTGCTCTTACGTCATGGAACTGCTGCTTCTGGACGCCACATCATTACACAACCTGAGGCATGGCGTACCCTTTCAGTTTAGGGGGAGTTCCCCTCAGCCCTAGCTGATCTGACTAAGTTTCTGAGACAAGATTAATTGATGAATAACGAATTTCTGTGTTCTGTCTGTACTTTTCCTCCTCCGGTCTCATACACTTAGTAAATGGCATGTTTGATATTTTTATTTATTTTCCTTATATTAGATTAAGCCATTTGAACTAGAGCCCAGGTTAATTTAATTGTTGTGTCTCATCCATGGGACAACACCCCTTACAGGCCTGTATCAGGCTAGATAAATGAGTAAGTGCACGTTTACATCTTGGAAGACTTTGAAGAGTTCGGTTTCAGTATGTTTTTACCAAGCATGGTCTGAATGCAACTCTGAATTCCTGTTGCTTTAATTAAGGAAATGTGAGGTTATTTGGTCCTTACTTCTGCAAAATCTCTTTGCTATTCATTAAAAGCCAAAACTTAACTGGAAGTTGGTATTTATTTTCATTTGCTAAATCTGGCAGCCCTGCCTGTGGAGCCCTTTCGGTTTTGAAGCCCATATTGAATTGGATACACTGATGGGTGTGCCTCGAGTATTTGTTGCTCTTTGTTCAGTGACTAACTCTTCCTTATCCTTCCACCATGGAAAGAAACGCTCAGAGTCCCTTCCAGTTCTGAATCAAGGACACAGAACTCTTTCGAGAGCAGCCAGCAATGGAGACCGGGAAATACTGGTGCTCACTTGAGACACCGTGAAGGGAGGGGTCACGACTGTGTTGCTCACTGTCACCCTCCTCTGATGGCTTTTTCCTTCCTATTAGCTTGTGACCAGTCCTGTAAGAGCTGTGGCCCCAGTAGTCCCAGATGCCTTACCTGTGCTGAGAAGACAGTGTTGCATGATGGGAAGTGTATTTCTAAATGTCCTCATGGCTACTATGCTGATACCACTGGAAGATGCAAAGGTAAGAGATGAGACATTATCATCATCATCATCATCATCATCAGTATTAGTATGTGTTTGGCAGTATTTGGAGCTACCTTCTTGGTGATTGGTGTGCTCAGGGAACAGGTTACTTTAAAGGGACAGCTTTTTCATACTAGAAACTATGTATCTGGTATGGGAGAATGATGTGTGCGAGTGGGAGATATGGGTAGATTCCATAGGATGGACAAGTACACAGAATCCTTAAGCCTATCAGTCCCTAGAGGTCATTTGCTCTGTTTGAAACATCAAGAAAAATTTTAAGACGCAACCCTCATGTGCTTGTAAACCAGAGCTAACCTATATCTGTGATGACAAAAATCATTTCTTCCCTGGCATTTATAAACTCATATCAGCAAAGACAGAGCATGTCAAAAATTTAAAAAAGAGGAAAATCAAGTTTTTAAACCACTAAACCTTAAGTCTACTGACAATAAATGCATTTTCATTAATTTATTTGTTCACCTTACATCCCAATATCAGTCCCCTCTTCCCAGTCCCTCATTTCTACTCCCCCATTCCTCTGAGGAGGGAGGACCCCCCCACCCCCCCGTATCACACCATCCTGGCACATCAAGTCTCTGCAGGACTAGGCCATCATCTCCCATCGAGGCCACACAAGGTGGCCCAGTTAGGGGAATGTGATCCATAGGCAGGCAACTGATTCAGGGACAGGCCCAGCTCTAGTTGTTGGGGGACCAGCAAGACCAAGCTGCACATCTGCTACATATGTGTGGGGTCCTCTTTGATTGGCAGTTCAGTCTCTGGGAGCCCCCAAGGGTCCGGGTTAGTTGACTCTGTTGGTCTTCCTGTGGAGTCCCTGTCCTCTTCAGGTCCCTCAATCCTTCTCCCAGCTCTTCCACAGGATTCCCCGAGTCCCATCTAATGATTGGCTGTGGGTCTCTGCATCTGTTTCCATCTGCTGCTAGGTGGAGCCTCTCAGAGCAGAATTACTTTAGGATCCTGTCTGCAAGCATAACAGTATCATCAATGGTGTCAGGGATTGGTTCCGGCCCATGGAATGGGTGTGAATTTGGGGCAGTCATTGGTTGGCCATTCCCTCCATCTCTGCTCTTTGTCACTGCACATCTTGTAGGCAGGACACATTTTGGGTTGAGGATTTTGTAGGTAGGTTGCTGTCCTTATCCCTCCACTGAAAGTTCTGCCTGGCTACAGGAGGTGGCCACTTCAGATTCCATCTCCCTGAATAATGTATTTCTATGTGGAATTTGTATAGTGGTTCTTTTGGATTTATAAACTCATGAATCATTGTGAGTTGAGACTATGAAATACCTCAACTTCCATTTATATAGGCCTGACCCAGTCTTTGGCTTAGGCATCTAAGGATGTGTCTGCCCCACAAACCATGGTTGCCCCTGCCCTCTGAAACTTATATAAGTTCTTACTTCTGCCTCAGTGTCTTTTAAGGCAGGATATTTGAGCTCACCCACCTGCCTCTCCTTATCAGACTCCTTTCATTTGCATTCATCTTTATGCACCAAAGTTCACCCCTTTTCTTCAGCCCTGAAGGTTCTCTTCCCATCACCCACTCCCCCTGCCTGGCTCCTAATCATTGTCCTGCAGGATATTTTGCCTGTGCCTCACTGCTATCCTGAGAGTTGTGAAGGCTCAGTCTGGACCATGCTTTTAGAGTCAAGTTAACACAAGGTAAAGCAGGGGCTCATATATCTCATTGTGCGCGCTCGTGCACACGCGCGCACGCACACACACACACACACACACACACACTTTTTTACAGTAATGTAATTCTTGGAAGCATAGAATGTCAAAGCTAGAAGTATGTTTAATCACCATCTAGCCTGCCCTCTGCACCTGAACCAAACTACACTTGGTTAAGAGGAAGCAAGTTGGAATCCCAGTGCCTGAAGTCTTCACTTTCCTTACTGGTCAGGCAGAAAGACTTAGATTCTCACAAATTATCTCCCAGCCTTGTTCTGAATGAGCTCTGTAATTGTGTGTGTGTATGTGTGTGTGTGTGTGTGTGTGTGTGTGGGTGGGTTTATGTCAGAGGTCAGCCACAGTTTTTCAGAGCTATCGACCTCAATTTTTGAGACAAAGTCACTGGCTTGGGGATCTGCTTACCACTTTGGGTAGGCTAGCTCTGGAGTCCCAGGAATCCCCTCACCTCTATTTCCCCAGCACTGTACTGCAAGTATGTGCCACCAGACCTACTTCTAACATGGGTTCTGGAGATCAAACTCTGGACCTAATGCTGGTGCCACACATAGTTTACTAACTGGGTTATATCCCCAGCCCCTTGGGTTATAACCTCCACAGACTGCACTTTCCCTAACTGTAAGATGTGGTTAGCAATACCTACTTCTGAATGTTGCCATAGGACACAAAAGTGCCATTGTGTATAAAGCACTTAATGCAAATGGAGGCAGCAGATAAACAGGTAGAATCTGGGTAAAAGCTGAGTGTGGGAAATGGACAGTTCTGCCAACATGTCTCCTCTTTGGTGTGGTCTGACACCTGAAAGACTGACTAGCTAGGAATTGTCCCTGTGGTGCCTGCAGCCTCTGTGCTTCTCTCTCCTCCCCAGTTTGTCACTCGTCCTGTGCCAGCTGCTCTGGACCTGCAGCTGCTCACTGTATAGCCTGCGTCCATCCCCGGGCTCTTCGTCAAGGGCACTGTCTGCCAAGCTGTGGAGAAGGCTTCTACGCTGACCATGGGATCTGTGAAGGTATGGGGGACCATTGTCTTTCCTCACAGTCAAGCACAAGGACATAGGTTGGCTTTCCTTTGCAAATATTTCTTTTTCAGTACAACTTTTCCTCTCTTCTATCTTAAAGGGATGCAAACACATTACAGCCTGTGCAGTCTCTACCTGTTCTCTACTGCTTCGACAACCCAAAATTCAACCACTTGTTGGCTCAAAATATAGAGAAGAAATTCCAGAAATTTCCCAAAGTGAGGTTTTCACCTGCTCCATATACATGATATATGTAGATATTGTATTAAATCCTTACTGAGTCTGAGATCAAGTGTACATGTGGACAAGAGTGGGCTATATGCAAATACCAGGCCAATTTATAAGAGATACACCAACATCTACACATTTTGATATGTGTGGAGAGCCCAGAATCCAGTCCCCTGGAGGACATGGAGGGATAACATGGATATTTGTTCTTTTCAACTTAATAGTTTTATGAAGGAATGATAGTCTGAAAAACACACATGTGCTAGCGCATGTGCGTGTGCACACACACACACACACATGATAGTCTGAAAAACCCACGTTTGCTAGCGTGTGTGCGCGTGCATACACACACACACACACACACACACACACACACACGTCAAGCCTGCTCGAACGTTCATGAGATTTCTTGCTGTCCTTGCAGGGAATGCTATTTTCTTTAAGATACATTGATTTTTACCCTCCCTTTCTGTGCTTTCCTGGTAATGCTAACGCTTATAGACTTCATTTGCTTTTCCCTGAAGAACTTTTGTTAATGATACTGCGAGCAGACTGAGAATCACCAGCAGTGCCTCTGGCTGAGTGAAATAGAAAATCTTAAATTGATGTTTGCCAAACGGCTCCAGGCTCCTTGGGAGGGCGGTACCACTTGAGCTTTTGGACATAGAACATTGGGGGTGAGCCTTTAATTAAGTGAAACAAACTTATATTTATTTATACCTTAGAGAAGTAAAAATGGCAGAAGGAAAAATTATAACAAATAAACTTCATTAAGTGTTTGAAAGTAAGCATTTAGAGAAACCTTTAAAGAGTCAACGAGTTAATTATATCAGTATTTGGGCACAAGGAGGTTTGCATACAGTATTTGGCTTTGATTTTTAACACTCACCAGGGAAAGCAAAACCCTCTTATAGACTGGGAAGTTTTGTTCACTCTCAAAGGAGACCTCTTCCTTGTTTAGAAAGGCAGACTTTTCCCCAATAAATCCAAAAAAGACTCTGTTGCCCGGACCTTTCCGCAGCATATGATGGATGAACATAATGGTCAGTAATACAACGACCAGCTTTGCAAGAGGTAGCGTAACGGCCTTCGTACAAATGCTTCTAAAAATCTTCAATAAAACCCGAGGGCATGATGTTAAATGGTCGTTCAGCGAATGTGCTTCTCCAGAGAGCCAAACAAATATTGTCCAGTTTGCTGGGTTTTATTGTGATGCTTCTGCCTGACAGCCTTTCTAGGAGCTGAGAGATGAGACATTTTACCGTCTGCACTTCCTCCATCATGGGCATTATCGTCAGCTCTGTGCTTTGTAGGGGACACTGGGAAAATCCTCTTCTGAAAGGCTGTATCTCCTGAACTTTCTAGGTGGTTCTGACTTCACAGGGGATTTCCATTAGTTGAAACTCTTCCTTGATCTTTGAATTGCTGTCTCCATGTTATTTCACTTTGCAGCCTGCCATGCCTCCTGCCACACGTGTGTGGGTCCTGAACCCTCTCACTGTACCCAATGTAAGAAGCCAGAGGCAGGACTACAGGTGGAGCAGCACTCAGGAGAAAATGTCCCCTATGGCAAGTGTGTGTCCCAGTGTGGAACCCACTTTTACTTGGAGAGCACTGGACTGTGTGAAGGTAAGTTTGGTTGGCAGACATGCTGGGTGTATATTCTTACCTTTTAAAGTTCCTATGAGGTGGATCTACAGCCAGGGAGACCTAGGGAGACCGTTGACTTCCTGTGAACAGGTTTCTACAGTTTTTTATTATTTATTTAGTATTTTTGGTAAATCAGGAAGCTAGCATGCAATAAAGAGTGACTTCACTGATCTCCTTTGTCCTGTGAATCACAGATGATCTTCAAGAGCCTGACATCGTGGTCTTAGAAGATCTAGCCAGAATTCTTTCAGAGACCTGTGTAGGTAGCTAAGGAAGACTCTGCTGCTATTAATTAATTAATTAATTAATTAACTAATTTTTCTAATTGGTACTCAGATAGGAATTGTTCCCTTCAGGGCAAAATCTGAATGATAGTCTAGACTTTGAAGTTATTCATGTTATCACTGTGTTGTATTATCCATAGAGGGTTGATGGCATCCTAAGAGGTTCAGCTCAGCAGCCAGGCCACCAGGGAGCCTGAAGATGAAGGCTTGGCTTCTGTATGTTTGGGGTCTTTTCCCATCCTGAAAGAAGCTGGTATGTTTGTATGGAAATTGTTTGGATCGGGCTACTGGAAATGATAATGTATTAACTGTGTCTTGTCGTTAGTCTTGTAAAAGATGGCTCTGTGTTAGGAAAAATAGAAAAATTACTCCTCTCTCACTGGAGCACCAGAGCGCTCATCATTTTGCCGTAACACTCTGAGTCTTTTGTTCTTTCCATGGCTTTAAGGGTGCCTTTGTGTGATGGAACTGTAAGCACGTTGCAGCTTTGACCTTGTTCCTATTAACTGACAATGCTTTCAACTTCAGATTTGAATGTAGACTTGATGAGAATTGTAGGGTGCGAGTTAGGGTCAACATTTCTGACACTGTACAGCACAGGTAGATATGTGTGGACTCTCGAGACCCGGAGCCTTGTTTGCTCTGAGCTCTGCATTCAGAACATTAGAATGGCAATTTTCTTCCACACAGGCGATGTGCCAGGATGGTAGAAGCTTGAGAATATAAAGTTCCTGAAAATTTTGAAGTCCCCTTGCTTAATTAGTATAAATACTGGTCCATATACTCAGGTATTGGGGTACATTATAGGGGTGAGGCCTTGCTTCCAGGAAGGCACAGAGTTTAGGGGTTTACGTGGGTACAAAGACTTAGCTGTTCTTCAGAGGTCTTGACTTTTACCCAAATGTGTATGTACATGTATATATATGATCATATATATATTCATACATTGCCCATTCTTTGTCATCTCAAACCCATTAACTCTGTTCCTCAACCACTAGTGGAATATCAGAATCGGATACTCTGAGTCCTGATGCCATCCCAGGGCACTTGTGACACAGCCTTCCCCCTGTGGTTTGGCTCCTTCTGGGTACTCTAATGGAGAATGATGCATCTACTTTCTTAGGGACCTACTGACTTGAGGGTTGGAGTAAAAGGACATTCTCTACTCTCTCATCAAACTTCTACTTGAATCTCTTCAGTGATTTTGGGTTTACCAGATAAACTCCTGCTGAGTGGCACTCCTGAGGACATCTGAACAGACTCCTACTCTCCTGAGATGAGGAACTGATAGCAAAGTAAAGATACCAACAAGGTTCAAGCTGTTGATCCAGTGCATCTTATCTGGATTCTATGTAGAAGTCTGGGTGAGAGGTTAGGAATCTCTCGATGGCAGCTGCATCACCAAAAGCAGCTTTGTCCCTCTTCCAGCATGGGTGATGACTGGAACTCTGAAGTTCATTGCATTTCTTGTAGATAACATGACAGGTTGGAGAGACTCTGTCTTTTCTAGGGAGCTTACTTGTCTGCTCTGCCATGCAGCTCAGAATTCCTACTTCTCTTTTAGGCAGCTCAAATGATCTGAGAGTATCTCTCAGCAGTTCTTATTGCTTATAGCATCCTGGAGAGGGAGGGGCCTCTTTCAATTTCAGGGACTTCCGGAAGCTTCTGAGTTTTACTTCCTGGGGCTTTCCTTTAGAACAACCTGAGTTTTAATGGAATTCCCTGCAAGTTGGAATGTTTCACCTCCTTTTACAACATCCTCTGTCTTACCTAGCTTCCCTCTAAGAAGGAACATATCCCCTCAGAGGAAATTGCTACACAAAAGCTTCCTCAACGTTCCTGCTTTCTCATCAAGCTCCTGGCACCCAAAGAAACATTAAATACAATTCAAAACCTCACTTGATGGGAAAAGTACAGAGAGAAAACAGAAGGAAGCAATAAAAAAGAGTATTCCTTCTTCTTCCTCTTCCTCTTCCTCTTCCTCTTCCTCCTTTCTCTTACCTTCTTCTCCTTCACTACCCCTCCCCTTCCTATGGACATGTTCTGTGATATGGTAGAATCTGAGAAATTGGTCTGTGTGGTTCCAGACATGTAGCTGGGGACTCTGTGCCCTGAAGTCTGGGTGGAAACTACAAAAGGAACAGACCTCAGTGAACACTGGCCTTCCCAAATGCAGATGCTGTGTGAGGTTCTTGGCTTTCCTGGAAGTTGTATCAACGCTGGAAAAGCCCCAGTTCTCTCTGCCAAGATACTCTGATTTTTTTCCCCATGGGACCTGTGATCCCAGGAGAAACTGGAACTGCAAAAAAAAAAAAAAAAAATCATCTTTCTCGTCTGTGCAGAACTATCACTGTCTCATAGTTTCAGGCCTTAATATTTAAAAGAAAAGACTTTGGAATGAGTTCAAAAGAATGAAACAAAGTGATCAACATTTTTGAGAGTTCAAACTTTAAGCAAACCAAAAATGTGTATTAGGTGATGTTATTTGGCTGGGAAAAATAATAATTGCGCCGTGAGAAATTACTTATTTTGATCACGTCATCCTAACACCAGCCTTTGGGGACAGGTGGGACAGCTGTGTGCTAGACGAAACCAAGGCTCATAGAAACTCAGACTGCCACTTACCCCAGATTACACAGGCAGCATGGAGTGTGGGTGGGCAGAACCTAAGTCTGGGGACTCCAGTGTCTGTACTTCTAATGACCAGGCCACTCATTAGGTCTCTAAGAGATACATCTCTCATTAGATGTGTGCAACTAGTAGGCCTCTTTCTACACAGAGCCAGAGAAGAAGCACAGCACAATAACATAGCCAGATGGTGTTTCTTCAGTATGAAAAGGCATCCTTGGAAAAGAAAAGGGGCCCAGAACCCCTGTTTTATAGGCATCTTTTAGAGAAGAGTAGACTCTGATCCCTCTGGGATGGCTTAATTGTGGTCAGATAGAGAAAGACTGCCATGACCTCTTGAGTCCCTGGTACCCCATGATTGTATGCTCGTTAACATAATATTAGGCATCCCCCACACGTTGTCTGCTCATATTATGAGCAAATCCCTGTGCAATCTCCACCAGGTAGGCTGCTGTACTCAATTTGCACGTGATGAGAATGTGGCGGAGAGAGGTTAATTGAGTTGCCCAGCATTCCTCTGGGAAGCTGAGCATGACTCCCCACTGTTTCCAGCGTTACCTGAGTACCAAGTGAGCTGATTGATGCGTTTCCCATCATTCATTCTGCATCTTCGCAAACCTCTTTCTGCCCACAATCTGGTTCATTTTAAACGCTGCTGAAGTGGTGTTTATAAAACCAGGCATGGGCACTCTGTGAGATTGGATGGATCTCTTCTCACGGCTTCCCAGGCAGAGCACCCTCCATCACATCCCAGATAGAGCACCCTCCGTCACAAGTGCTTGTCTATAGCAGAGAGAAACAACTGGTTTCTGGGACTCTCTCTTCTTCCTTTCTTGAAGACTGCAGCATGGAGTGATTGGAATATTACTGCAGTTAATGAAAATTACTGCAGAGGCATCGCACAAAGAAGGGATTCACACAAAGGCTTTTGATGTGTCAGGAGTTAATTCAAAAGTTAATACAAAACTTTAGGAAGAAGTTACCTTCTGCAAGATGAAGCAACCATGCTCAAGATTCTTGACTAAAATCCTAGTCTTGTTTCTGACTAGAAGGGGTGTGTGTGTGTGTGTGTGTGTGTGTGTGTGTGTGTGATTAACCTACAGTGAACAAAGAAAACATTGCATCTCAGAAGCACTCTTTCCTTATTCACCCTCTACACAACTGTTGACTGAATGCTTTTTTTGGGTGTTGCACAATTCTGGACTCCAAAGATCTCCTTGCAAATAAGTCAAATCAAATCTCCTGTGCTTTCTTAAAATATATTCTTGTGGGAAAAACACTGAATGAATGAATGAGTGAATGAATGAGTGAATGACAATAGCATCAAATTCTGTCAGACACTTTTGGGTGGTGATCCATGCTATGAATTTCATGGCAAAGCAATTATTGAGAAACGGGCTGAGGAGACTCCACAGCGGGTGGAGCTAACTATCTCCATGTGTTTGTCCTGTATTTAGGTATGCTCAACAGAGAGGTGGACCTTTCTGAAGAGAGAACTTTAAATTGGGTTTCTTTGCCCTGCAGTCTCAGTGCTTCCCAGTGTGGATAAGAAAGGCTGGCGAAAAGAGTCTGTTACTAAGTGTGAATGATGTTTTGGAAGCATTCGTAGTGGTCAGCCAAATTTTAATATCACTGTTCAATATCACCATTTAGGACTAGTGAAAAGAAGGATCCATCCAGGGTTATCTCCCCTCTTCAACTGAGTGTTCACCAATACAACCAGACTGATGTTTCTTAAGAAAGAAAGAAAATGGGCAACTGGAAAGAAACATCCATGCTCACGCTCCACAGTAAAACTAAACAAATAGTGTATTAATAGAACCCCGAGCAACATCGCTAAAGCACCCCTCTCTTTGCACCTTTCCCACTGTTTCCCAGGCCTCTGTTAGTTCATCTGAGCAGATGTGGAGTCTTGGGAGGAACCAGCTAACAGTTAAACAGTACTGCTTCATGGGTCCCAAGAGAAGATGTAGTGTCTCAGAAATAAGTCCTTACTTCCGTCTGTGGATCTCTTGTTCTTTGTGTTGCAGTACAGCTGTACAGTTTAAGGCCAGGTCATCCAACTAATGATACAGCTCAGCCACCATTAAACAGCTTTGCCCATGGTGATGAGGACTGGCTTCGAGCATGGTCCATGTGATCAGATTAGCCATGTAATTGCCTCATTCCATAGGAGATTAACAATGCATTCTTCCGATTCCCACATGGTTCAGTAGAAGGATTAAGGTTGGCACTAGTTTGAAGAAATTACTGGTTTTATTTTTACAAATGAACTTTGTTTCTAGGTTGTCTAACTTGCCTCGGATGAGATACTTTTTTTAGGAGCCTTAAGTTCTGAGTACCACTCCCCTGTCCCTGCACTGAGTGACTGGGCATGATGGTAATGGGGTTTTCAGTCTCTGTAGCTGTGAAAACTTTCTTCTCTAGTCTCTAACTTAGCTCTGCTTCTCGAGCTAAGTCCTACCTACTACATGCCAAAAAACTGCACATGTCAGATTTTAGTCTAGTCTTATTTTTTAAAGATAAATTCACCAGTTATTTTGGCTTATTAATTAACTTGTTTTAGGTGAACGGGAAGAAATACAGTATTTCATGTATTTGATCTATTTTGTCGCTGCTAAGAGTCACCAAGGGCCTCTAGGCAGAGTTTTAATTAAAGAAATAAATGGGCAGGAATCTGCATGCACCACACACGAACCTGTGCCTGTTTATGAAGTTGGAATCCCTTTACAGTAATTGAATAAAACATATGGAATCTATATTAAACAATTATCTTTAATATGGTCCCCAAGGTGATGACAGAGCTACACAAATGCGTGCCTTCCGGTAACATTCAGTCCTGTTCACTTTCCCCTTCTCCCTTTCAGAGTCTGGGTGTGCCAGGCTTGGAGATGGAAAGATGGAAAGGGTATAGACCAGGCCTCAGGGTAAGCCTGCTCAATCAGGAGATACCAATGTCTGAGCAAGTAATTCAAAGCACATGGTGTGTGCTGGAGTACAAGAAGGCACAGGGTGAAGAAATGGCATGAAAGAGGATGGCTCTTTAGGAGAGACTGCATTGAGGTTGAAGAAAAACTTTGAAGGATTGATGGAAATTCGTCAGGAGAAGGAGGGAAAGGGCATTCAAGGGTAGGCTAACAGTGAACCCCAAACCTGGCATGTCCTGAGTAAGTCCTGTATTTCTACCATGAAAGACCCAAGAGGGGAGCCAGGAAGGTGATAGTGTGAGGAGAGGGGTGGCAAGGATCTCACTGCACAGTGCTCTACACTTACCAAAGAGGCCTCAGTTAACACTATTGTATTTGGCCAGCCATTAAAAGCCCCGGTAGATGGGAGATGATTTGCTCACTTTTCACTTTATAAATAGTTTTCTGCTCTTTTTTGGAAGATAAGCTGGCTCTTAGACTGGGCCACTAGGCCTTGTCACGCTTGGTCTGCAAGGTCCTCACAAAGGGGTTCTGAGAATGGAAGTTAAGGTAGACTTCACAGAGATGTAGCAAGTGAAGGCTGCGGAAATAAAAGTCTTGGGTATTCCGTGTTCATATGTGAATATTGGAACCTGGTGGGCAGTTTTGAGAAGGATAGTGCAACAGTAGACCTCCAGCAGGAGAGTCGTATGACATGGGAGTGGTGGTGACTAAGGTGAACAGTTCCCAGCACCTGCCATGATTGACATTAAAAATAACTGAAGTGGATAGGAAAGCAGTGCTTGCTTTCTCTTATACAGCAACAGAGGGGTGTGTGTGTGTGTGTGTGTGTGTGTGTGTGTGTGTGTGTAAAGAGGCAAAGGGGTGAGAACAAAGAGGACTGTTGATGGAAGAAGGAGTCTTGCAGGAGGGGAAGGGTACTGGGAGAGGCTATTGGCAGGGGTGTACGAGCAAAATATATCGACATGTACATGTTTTGGGGAAACCCATTATTTGGAATGCCCATTAAATTTCTTAAAAAGAATATGTTAAAGCTAAGAAAAGTCCTTTTTAAAGAAAGCAGAGGACCAGGAGTATTTGCAGAAGAGGGGTCTGAGCTCCCCGTGAGAGGCCATGGGAAGACCCCCCAGAGGCAGTGGATTTATTGGAGTACACAAAGGCCAGTGCTGTCCTCATAAATTCCGGACTCGGCAGCGCAGAGGTCAGGAAAGTTGTGCGTAGGTCTGCCAGAGCAAGAGGAGGGGGAGCAGACGGTGGAACATGAGGCCAGAGTCGATGCTTATGCTGAACACCAAGAAAGCCTGAAGAAACGATCAGAGAAAATGACAAGCTGAATGTGAGGTCAGTGTCTCCATCCATCCGTCTGTCCCTCACACACCTGCTGTCCACTCCGTCTGTAGGGCGTCACTCATGGGACCTAAGACATGCCAAGAGCAAGGTGCTCTGATGGATGCACGGGAAGCAGAGATGACAAAGATGACCTTTACCCTTGAAGGGATTCCAGTGTAGCTGGGGAGGGGTGGCAAACAAATGAGGGAGGGAAGATAAATGGTTAAATAGAGGTGGTGCAGGAAGAAGGGGGCTGAGCTTGAACTAAATGCGTTCACATTCTCATCCTGTTTCGGCGTTCCTATGGCTCATCCTGGAGGATTTTTGACATCTACACCATATTCTGAGAGACGTCTACCTCAAAATCTGCTTTTGGCATGGCCGGCCAGAAACTCTTACTTGGTCTGAGAGCTGGGATGCAGAACCACTTTTTTTGAATAATTAGAAAGTATTCATCCATTATGTGGAGAAAGAGTCTAAATTGGATGTCTCCATTGGAGCTTGGGAAATCCCACTGAAGAGGGGGTACAAAATTGTAGGGGTCAGAGGGGAACACAGCTCACTGATTCAACTAAGTAGGGTACATATGGGCTTACAGAGACAGAAGTGGTCAGCAGTGGACCTCCATGGGTCTGTACCAGGTCCTCTGCATATTTGTTGTGACTACTAGCTTGATGTTTTTGTGGGACTCCTCACTGTGGGGCAGATGTGTCTCTGATTCTTTTGCCTATTCTTGGGACTCTTTCCCTCCTATTGGGTTGCTTGTCTAGCTTCTGTGTCACGACTTTTGCCTTGTCTTATTGTATTTTGTTTTGTCGTTTTTGGTTTCTGTCTTTTGAAGGCCTGCTCTTTTCTGATGGGGGATGGTGGGGTAGAGGATCCAGTGGAGAGGGGAGGTATGTCACAGGGGGATGGGGATGGGTGTTGAGAGGAATGGAGGGAGAGGAAACTATGGTTGGGATGGATTGTATGAGACAGGAATCTGTTTCAATTTAAAAATGTCAGATAAATTAATTAAAAACTAAAATAAAGAAAGAGAGAACAAAGAAAACAAAGTAGTCATACCAACAGCCTCAAACAGCAGCAGAAAGCAGCATGGGTGTCTGTGTTCTCAGTGGCTCTGATGTAGCTGCTGTTCAGGCTGGCTGGACTTCACAGCCAGCTAAAGACCCCTTTAGCTCTGGCTCTCTCGGGTCTAATGGGGTTTGGTTAGACTTTTTGAGATATATACTTAGCCATCAACTGGAAAGCAGATCTCTAAAAATGTTGTATTAGTGAAGGAATTATTCATAGACTTTTCAAATGCCTTCCAGATAGGCCCAGTGATGGAGTAAGTCTTCCTTGAAGGAGCTGAGATTTTGGACGGAATTCCTGCAAGGAAGTAGCTTCAGCAGAATGATCGCTCCTAATAAAAGTCACTGGAGTAATGTAGACATTTCCCCAAACCAGCACAAAATTGAAGTTTCATGAGATCATTTTTTTAGAGATCTAAATGCTTTTACTAATAAAAAGAGGATTGTAGAGACAGACTCAGGGAGTCTATATGCAACACTGTCCTTTTTCCTGAGCCTTGCTCATGGTCAGTGGCTGTATTTCTCAAACCTGCTGGGAAGCAAAAGCCTTTGTCTTGAACGTCTGGATCTACTAACCTTCCACCTTACTCATCTTCTTTGATTTCCTGTTTTGTATAAAATAGTAACCTCCATGCACAGTAAGCCAGGCTGCCACACTGACTTTGCGACCAAATAGAATCAAATAACTCAGGTTTATGCTCATAGTGCGTTAACTTACCTTGTCTCGGTTTTCAATTCTACAGTGATACATTCTGGGTCCCATTTACTAAGGCTGTATAACAGGAAGTCCTGGGGATTATAATAGTCTAAAAAATGTAATGTAAGCATGTCAGTGTTCTCATAGGTATATTTATTTAGGCCTATAGAAAACACCGTGCTATTTCAGGTTGCTTCCCAGAGTCATTCTGGGGAAATACAAAGCTTTGAGTTGACAGTATGATTTAGCCCAGTTTTTAAAAATATTGCCACCTGATGTTCCGTTATGCTCTGTTTCATTTTGTGCTTGTAGACCTAATTTATTTGTGTGTGTGTGTGTGTGTGTGTGTGTGTGTGTGTGTGTGTGTGTACGTGCGCACATGCACATGTGTAAGTACTCCCAGAGACCAGAGGAGGAGGATGGGCATCCTGTTCTATCACTCTGTGCCTTATTTCTTGAGGCATGACTTCTTACTGAACCTGGAGCTAGGCTGGTAACCAGCAAGCCCAGTCTGGTGTTCCCTCTGTCTCTGGTCCCTAAAGTGCTGGGGTTGCATGGTGCATAGAGAGCGTGGCCATCCTTTTACTTGGTTGCTGTGGAGTTGAACTCAGGTTCTCATGTTTGCATACCAAGTGCTTTTACCTGTTGAGCCATCTCCGGATACTTTAGTTTACTAACCTTCTACCCCTTTTAAGGATTCTGAAACTACTTTGGAGTGAAGTTCTCTCGTGTATGCTACTATATTAAAGCTATTGACAAAGCAGTCAATATACTGTATTTATCAAGCCAGGCCATGGCCCAGTGAGCCTAGGCATTGACTAGCGTTTGCTCGGTAGCAGGGGCGTGGGACCTCTGACACAGCAGTCTAACCTTTAGGTGCTGGGCGATAGGTGAGACAGGATGCTAGGATTGAGATCAACAACCAGACATCAGCCGATGTGAGAGTGTTTATACTTTCAGTAGTCCATCTCGTAGAACCTGGCTGTCCTCCGTGAACTGCAGCTTCTTGTACAGCAAAGATTATTTGCAATGCTATGTGAGGGAAGCAGAAGTCTTGATGGTGTGAAATTACCCTTGGTTCTGCCAAGTCTGCAGAACCTGTAAAGCTTCTGGGTGTTTGATAGAGGGAGTCAGGAGAGCCAGAGATGAAGCATTTTCTGCAGTCTGGGGGGTCTTGCTCATTTGACAGAAACTGGGGTCATCTGGATGGGCAGAATCCTGATCTGGGCCCTCCTTAACACTTAGCACAAGTGTGATTTAGTGGAAGAACTGTTGAGAAGGTGTTAGGGGCCTGGGTTCTGGTTAGTTGCCATATGAAATGCACACTCCCAAGCTAATTGCTCTATCTTCAGGATGATAACCTTGGGAGGAGTCCTTTTTGCAGAATAAGCGTTTTCCAGCTGTCAAAGAGTCAGAAATAGAGGAAATAAAAACACATAATTAATGCTCTCAGCAGCAGCGGGAGCCTCACTTTGCAGCCTGGGGGTTGGTTCTACCTGCATGCCTTTACTCAGGTGTGGCTGGCATCACTACTTAACAGTGCAGAAGCTAATTGCAGTGTGAGTCAGTATGAAGCATTGGGTTCATTAAAGAAGGAACAGTCTATGCTTAGATTTAGGTATGGGTGGAGAGAGAGACAGGGCAAACAGGGACAGGGGTTGGGGGGAAGAGGAGGCATCCAAGTTTTGTAAAACTAGCCCTACATATGAGTATGCAGCTTTTGAAGTTATTTCTCTCAAAGGATGTAATTTTACAGCCAGGTTGAAAGATGAAGTAATGTTTTAAACTTAAGTAAAAATAAATATGAGCTGGTTTACTCTTGTGATTTAAATTCCAATGTAGTTTACTGGGAGTATTGTTTAAGCTTAGGGGTGAAGGAGGAAGGAAGGAAAAGAGGGAGGGAGGGAGGGAGGGAGGGAGGGAGGGAAGGTTAAACCAAAGATCTCCCATATACAGCCTTACCACTGGCTCATCTGCTGTTGTGACTTTTGCCTGAGATACTTCTCTGAACAGGGATTGTTGTCTCTATGCAGGCAACTTTCACAGTGGGTTTTTCTCTTTCCGTTTTCTTTTTCTTTTTTTTTAAATAAAAGTTTTAAAAAAAAAACCAATTAGGGGTTCATCCTTGAGATTCTTTTTCGGTGGCTGTGGCCCTGTGAAATGCCCCCTCTTTGTGTCGTCATGTCTCTTGATGCTGTCTTTGTTCAGGTCTTATTTAGGCAGCCATGCTGTTGAGGTGTCTCCTGGGTAGCTTCCCTGCCATTTCTAGGAGCCATAAACTCACAGCAGATTTCCTGGTCCTCTGGCTCCTGAAGTCTGCCTGCCTCTTTTCTGCACTATTCACTGAGCCTTTAGTACAAGAGTTGTGTTGTAGATGTATCCATGGGGGCTGGACACCCCATGAACAGTTTTTCTCTGAAATTTTGACCAGTTGTGGTTTTCTGAAATGGTCTCCGTCGGTTGCAAAGAGAACCGTCTTTGATGAGGGTTGAGGGCTACACTCATCTGGGAGCATTAGGATGAATATTTAGAATGCAGTTAAGAATTACGTTTATGTAGTGAACTGGCAGTAGTAGGTTCACCTCAAACATTTATGACCTCACTAGATCATGGTAGGGCTCCAGGACAAGGCATGATTTCTCTCCAGCTGAGGGAGACTTACATCCCATTGGACAGGTAGCTGTTGCTTACCACAGAGATGCGAATGCCATTATTACTCCCTGAGGGATAACTTGTCATGCTGGTCATTGTTGTTGCTCTTGATCTGAGTAGGACTACTGGTTCCTTCCCTCCCAATGCAGCTTTGCATATCACCTTCTAAAATTAGGAAAGCCATTCCCTGGGGAGAAGGATGTCA
Source organism: Rhynchomys soricoides (assembly GCA_019843965.1). Classification (NCBI taxonomy): domain Eukaryota; kingdom Metazoa; phylum Chordata; class Mammalia; order Rodentia; family Muridae; genus Rhynchomys; species Rhynchomys soricoides. The sequence continues at coordinate 718,399 of JADRCH010000035.1, forward strand.
GTGACCCTAAAGGGCTGGTGGCTGCCAGCTGAGGTGTTTATTTCTTCGTTCCTTTTGTTTTAGCACACATCTGTTTTATCACACATCTGGAACCGCGTAACACTGTGCTTACTGTTAATAATTACAGCTGAGGTTTACAAGGACCGTGCCATGTATCTAGAGATTTTCCATGCATCTTGTTCCATTGCAGCACTGAATCCCCGTTTTGCAGATAAGGAAGCAAGAGCCTCAAGGTGTTTCTGATTTAGGCAAGGTCACAGAGCTGCTGAGCAATGCTCTCACTTCCTATGCTAGATTTTACCCCCACCCTACACATGCATGTCAGTTCCTTGCCTGTGTTGTGACTGACTTTATATTGTTCCGAATGTTGGCAAACTCTTTCCATCCTGTGTACAGTCAGGTTCCATCTTAGAATGGACATCATGTGCGCAACCCCTCCCCCCGCCCCATTCCTTCTCTTTACTTTGAGCAGTCTGAGGAGCAGGCTGGTTTCCAGAGTGACAGCTATCCCAAGGATAGGAAAACTGCTCATGGCTTCTGGTTCTCTCTTGACATCCGTCAATTTGGGGGAAGGAAATACATGACAGTAATGGTTGTCTGTCTGGGGGCATTTGTGTTTGATCCCACAGGACGGTGCCTTCAGGGAAAAGTGTGTACAGTGTGTCCTGGACTTAGGAAATCCCAGTGAATGGACAGAGCACACCTCAATGGGGATGTAGAGGAAGACAACTGCTGTTCTCACATGAAACTGTCCTAATGAATTCCTCTTCTCTCCTTCCCAGCATGCCACCCATCCTGCCTCACGTGTGAAGGGAAGAGCCCTCACAACTGCACGGGCTGTGGGCCTGCCCACGTGCTCCTGGCTGGGCACTGCCTCTCCCAGTGTCCAGAGACCCACTTTAACCTGGAAGGTACTTGTACAGGTGAGTGTGTGACCAGCTGGGGCAGAGTTCCTGTTCTCACCTTTGCTCTTCCCAGTGTGACAAGATATGTTGATTCCAGGCATCATCCTGCCAGTAATGGGACTGGGCTCGAAATCCTGTTCTCACACTCGATAGTTTAAAGGTGTAGGTGAAGAAAGAAAACCAGGGGAATTCTCTTCCAGTGAGGAAGCAGAGTTAGTGTGAAAGTTATACATAGCTGTGTGTTGCAGACTATTATAGTTCAATAAACTCTTGCTGGGTTTCTCTTGTCTGGGAGATAATCACGTCAATAGATATCTTCTGTCATTGGGTAAATAAAACATTTACATATTTAAGATCTGGAATTTAGCTCAACATAACTCTCTGTTACTGTGGCACTGTTTAAAGTTAGGTTGATTTTTTTTTTTTTTTTTGTAGCCATCGCAGGGTCTGTGCTCAGTGTACCAGATCTGAAAGTTCAGAACATGAAGGACAAATGAGAGTAGAGATCCCACAACTCAAAAGCAGTCACTCTGCTAACATGGTGAAATGCTCCTTTGAGTTATCTTTTATCTCTGCTGTCCAGTAACGGAGGGCACATTAGAGTCGTGCCTTCTTATATTGTCTCCAATACTGTCCTATGAAAATCCCCATGTTAGGAGGAATCACAGTGACCACTGTGTGTGTTTCACCACTTTTCTTGCCATCCTGCTCTGCACACTGTGCTGTTTGTCGTTGTTTCTTGCTTGTTTGTTTGTTTGTTTTGTTTTGTACCCCCCGTTACTTTTCAGATCAGGATTTGAGCTGTACGACTGAGACAGACTCGTTCCAGAGCCCTTTACCTTCTCTCGATGAGGTTCTTCTGCTCTGGTTACCCTATTGCCACTCAAAATTAATGGCTCTAGACAACACGAAGTTAGCTGCTTATAAACAAAGATAAAAGAATAATACAAACATTTAAATTTGGCATCCTAATATATGTGTCTGTACATGTGTGTTCATATGTATGTGTGTCTACGTGTGTGTGAGTGTGTGTATCTCACAGTGATTTGGGGAGATCAAGAATCCTTCCCTCACCCTATCCTCGGTTTATGAAGCTAATTCTCATGCCTCATTGAACTTCCTCACAGTATGGCATGATCATTTAGTTAGCCTTCCTCCAAGCCAGTTACCTTTCCTTGAGAATATTCCATGAGTCCTAAAAAGAACCTACAAAGTTCTTGGGAATCTCACTGCCTTCTCTGTTGGATAAAGCAGGGGAGGTTAGTTTGAGGGGATGAGGTCTCAGAATGGTGGTGACTTGGGGACCAGCTTTGGTAGTGTGCCTGGAGGAGCAGGCACAAGATACAATTAATGACAGTTCCCAGATCAGCCTTGCTGCTCTTGGTACCATCAGAAAAAAACAAAAGAGAGATAAAGTCTTTAGTTCCTTCTTTGACATGTCTTACCAATTTAAGGGCACCTCTACATTCCATAGCAGGCATTTCTGAAATTACAAGTTCAGCTTAGTAAAGCATTTTATTGGAATTGGCAAAATAGTAAAACTTAAGCACCCTATGGTGGTGCTGTTTATTATATCTGCAGGGTGGAAAAGACAAATACGTTTTCTTAGAAGACTATTTTTGTTTCCAAAAATAGAAATTTGAGGCTAGTTGATAGGGGAAAAACTTGTAACGGAATCATAGCCCGTTTCAGGGGTTATAAAATGTGTAGTAAACTTATAAATATTTTAAGTTATCTTATCTTACTGAATGAGTGTTTTGTCTGTGCATCAAGTAAGTGTATGCCTAGTGCCCAGAAGAGGTTATTGCATCCTCTGGGACTGCAGTGAGCTGCTATGTCGATGCTGGGGATCAAACTTGGGACCTCTAGAAGAGAAGCCAGTGCCATTAACCACTGAGCCATCTGTCTGTCCCCATAATTTTTTTTAAATTAGCATGTACTAGATCCTTTTGGCCTGAACTACAAAGAGCAAATATAGAGTTAATTTAAATATAGATGACTGGATATAGATGTTATTTTCATTCTGGAAATTTCTTCTTTTCCCTAAATACTTTTAATCTCAGGGCCCCTGGGGCTTTACTTTAAAATGCCCGTCAGCTCTGTGGGGTGCCTGCTTGCTTTGTCAGCCCTGCCTTTGAAGAAGCCCTCTAGCTTGAGAAGCCTTTATCCAGGCCCCTGTGGTTCATGTGTGTAAACTACTTAAAGGAGAGTCTCCATAGCTCCTCATCTTCCCTGTCAGTAGATAGATAGCCCCACCAGAAGCAGGGCACCCGGGTTCCTGCAGACATTCTAGAAAGCGGGCAGATCTGGGTGGTAGAATTATCCTCTGAATGCTAGCATCTTCTGGCTGGTTCTCAAATGGAGCCTCAGGAATGCAGACTGATCTAGTGCCTCTAATCAGCCCCTACACCCCCTTTTTAAAACATCCTACCTCCTTCTGGCCTCCTGCCAGAGGGAGCAGCGCTTGGCTGGAGTTGGAGTCTGTCTTTGCTCTCTGCCAGCCCTGTTCCAAGGGGGAGTGTACTGGTGTCAGCGAGCTCTGTATAACACCAGTCCTCCCCACCCTGTCCCCCCCCAGCTCCCTTCCCTCATCCTAACCTCCCATCCCTGTCCTGACACCAGACAGGCTTAGATCTCTTCTTCCTGGCTAGAAACACATACCTCTCCAGCCTCCCGCCTTGGCAGCCTGGGCCAGTTGCAGCCAAGACCTGCCTGGTGTCTTCCCTGTCTAGATCTTTATTGCATGTTGCTTACAGAGGCTCACCTGGCTTCTCACACTGCCATGCATCTCTTTTAATTTGGTGGTTTTTCTGAGGAAGACATAACTTTACCATGATTTTGTCCAAGGCTTTGAACTTCAGATACAGCTGGTGATAACCTCCAGAAGGACGACTGCTTCTCTGTTCTCTGTATTTAATTAAGTATTGCTGATTAAACTGATAAAAGGGATCCAAGATGAGGCCCGGAGGGAGAGGCTGACTGGTAACTCACTCTGGTAGGGAGGCTTAGTCTCATGTGCCATGTATGGTTCCCTACTTGTCTGCCAGAAGTTTTTGAAAAGCAAACTCCACCTCTTTTCTTTGCTCCTGCCTCTCTCCCTATCTTTGTCCCTTTCTGTATCTCTCTGTTTCTCTGGCTCTGTCCCTCTGTCTGTCTCTCTGTCTCTGTCTCTCTATTTCTCTGTCTCTCTCCCTCTCCCTCTTCCCCTCCTACTTTCCCGCTCTCTCTTTCTATTCCCCTTTTCCTCCCTTTCCCTCTCTCTCTCCCTTTCCCCATTCCTCTCCCTCTCCCTCTCTCTCTCAATTTGGAATAGGCTATATTTGTCAAGCTTGGCTTTGAACTTCCTACTTACGTACATGGGGATGCCCCTCTGGAATGGGTGACTGATGGTTCAGATTTTTACAGCTCTAAATTCTCTGTTATGTTTGTGGACAATATTCTTTTTTGATTCCAGAAATGCAGTCTCTGGGTCCAGTCTAGGCACTTGGCAGGCTTGCTAAGGAGTCTTTAGCAGGAGACGAGAAGTAGAGATTTGTGGGGTGCATAGAATGACTCGTGCATTTGCATACTGAACTGCTGATTCTAGTCCTAACTTCCGTCCCTCTCTGCAGAATGTCACCCATCCTGCAGGCAGTGCCATGGGCCTCTGGAATCGGACTGTGTTTCCTGCCACCCTTACCTAACTCTTTCCGGTGGGCGCTGTAAGACCAGCTGCAAGGACGAGCAATTCCTGAACCTTGTTGGGTACTGTGCTGGTGAGTGGTGCTTCCTTGTGCTCTTAAGGAATTCTGGGGCAGCTACCAGAGCCTTCAGACCAGGCAAAAGGGTGCTGGTGCTGGTGCTGGTCCATTTGGCTCAGACTGCAAACACTTTTTTCCAGTAGGTACCTGTCTCGTCCAGGAACTGATTTCATGACATTCCCTCAAACATGTGGCAAATGGAGATTTGAATGTAACTGGTTTTGCTTATTTTTGTCTTTTGTTTGTTTGCTTGTTTGTTTTAAAATGAGATAGGGTCTCATTTAGCCCAATGTGTTCGTTACTTTTCTTATTATGAGAAAACACAAAAGCGACATAAGAAAAGAAGTGTATTTGGCTCACAGTTTGAGGGCACAGTGCTTCATAAACACTAAAGCCTAGTGCAGGAGTTCAGCTGAGCTGGTAGGTCACAAGGGTATATATTCCTTACTCAATATTCCTCGAAAACACCCTCACAGACACATCTAGAGATACGTTTCCATGGTGATTCAGTCAAATTGGTAATGAAGAATCTTCACACACAGACCAGGATCAACTTGCTTTACAACTGAGGATAGCCTTGATCTCCTGATCTTCCTGCCCCCACCTCCCAAAGGTGAGGATTACAGATGTGTGCCACCACATGTAGCTTCAGATGAAAATTTGATAATGCTCTTATAAGTCCTGGAAGAAAATCAGAATATCATATCAATGGAGACTGAAGTGATGGTTAAAGTCCTTTCATCTACATTTTAGGATATCAAAAATGCATTTTCAGGACATTTGTTTGTCCCTGCTCTTTGATGGGACCCTTTACCCAGGCACAGAGTTTTAGGGAGATTAAGCTAAAAGTAGAGAAGCTTCCTCAGGAGATGATTTTCTTCTTTCCTCATTTTAGAATCCAAAAAGGGGAGGGGGAATGGAAGGGAGGAACATAGGGAGAGACATAGGAAGGACTTGAAATGTCAATAGCATTGGAATCATACATTATCTGTGGCCATTCACATAACAACATCAAAATACCTGTTTTTGAATCTACTAATGTCTAGCAGGAAAGATAACACTGGGATAGCACCAATAATTGTCATTTTGTTTAATTTTGGGACATAGAAAGTCATTGTCTATGATCTTAATGTATCTGGTTGGTATCAGTGTCTTGCCAGAGGCATGTTTTCTTTTGCACACCATTGTAAGGTTAGATATTAGACATTCCATTCTATTATCTAAAAAGACTAAAAACTTCCATGTGCATTATTGGAATAATGATAAATTCAGAGCAAAATCTAAGTCACAGAAACTGAGCTGAAGTTCAGCATCGAGGTTTGAGTCTAGTCAGAGGGCCAGCTGGAGAGTAACTCTGGTGAAGCCCTTGTCTAGCATGCACAAGACACTACACTCCATCCAACCCCACAGAGAAACAAACTCTTCCTCATGTAGGATGCAGTGTATGGCTGGTACATCCAATGGCAGTCAGGATTGTCTCGGGAGGGAGATAAACATCAGTGTCACCTCCCAGAGGAATGTCTGTGGATGGCACCTGTTGACTATTATGGATGAAGAGTCTGAGTTTAACTGATGAGCCTTACTTTAAGGTGTGTACACTGCTTCCGTGAAAACTAAGAGGTCCCTCACACATGCTTTAGACAGCATTGTGTAACTATAGTAAAATACCAGATGCTGCTAACGTATAAAAATAAGTAGTTCCTTTAGCTCAGAATTTTGAAAGTTCAAGCCCCTATCACTAGCTTTAGTTCAGTCTGGTAAGGGACCCTTCTCTCACCTGTGTCATCGTGAAAGAATCACACCTGTGTGAAAAAGCCTATGTTATAGAACAGGAAGTCAAAAGGAGAGACAGAGTCCTGTAGTTCCTCTAGCATGCCACCAGTGACCTCCAGACAGGTTTCCAAAGCTTCTGCCACCTCAATCAGCATCATGACCCTGGGGACTGAGCCCTTAAGATCCAAACCATACTGAGAGTGTGTAGTAAAACTATTAGTGGATGTTTACTCTGTGGCTAGGATGAGGAAGCAGAGACATTTCAGGTTACTTAAGGGGATGAGCTGAAGGCACAGTTAACAAATGGGACAAAGAGATTTATGTGCTGAAATATCTGCAGGTCATAAGGACTATACAAGTCCAGTGGGTGCTAGAGGGGAAGATCGAGACCGGAAGGCTTCACAGAGCAGGTGAAACCTAGTTTGCTTCCTGTGGATCGGCAAGGGTTGAGTTAGATGAAGGGTATGTGGTTCTATCAGGAGGCAAACCCCCCAGAAAGCAAGAATATGGGTCCTATGTGGGCAATGAGTCACTCAACAAGAGTGGAAAACATGGCGGGCACTGAAGGACACTTTAGGAACAGGTTGCGGACTTTAGGTTGGAACCACAATATAGAAAGTCTGATGCTGCGGTTAAAGATGAGGCTGGATCTTGGGCCCTGTGAGAGTTTTGGGGAGAACTGTGTCTTGACTAAGAGTATGTTATGTATAGTCTACAAGCAGTGAGTGATTGTCTAGGGTGGAGAGGGACTAGCTTAGGGAGAATATTAGAGGTAAGATATGTACTATACCTAGCATGGTAGATCTTTCATTCCAGTCTGTTGTCTTTGTGGATCCTAAAACTTTTATCCTATGACATATTTTATAAGTAAATGTTTATATAAGGAGATTGGAACGGTTTAATAGTTAATGAGCTCTCTTCTATCCAAAGTTCAGAATTCTCTTTGATAGTAAATTAGGTGATTAGGAACTGCATTAATTTTTTAAGGCTGATAGGAACCATTAGAATAGAGAATCATAGAACTTGACTCAATGACTTTGGAAGGCTCCAGTCTCAGAAGAACAGGCCTCATGAGATTGTGTGTATCCATGATTTTAAATCAAATAGTCATCACCCATTGCTCAGAAATACTTCTTGCATAGGGATTGGAATAAATATATTTCAAATAGAAAACAACAGAAAAATGTCTTAATGTAGAAGCTTAATTTGTCATTAAATGTATGACATTCTAACTGCTTCCCACGACTCTGTTACAAATTCTTTTATTTGCTATTTCACCAAGTGTTTAGTAGACCCATGTTCCACACCAGGCTGGCCCTGTGAAGGCTTGGAGGATACGGATGAAGATGTGTTACTTGCATATAAGAAATGGAGCTTAGTGAAGGATGGTATGTTTGTTTGCCAAGGTACCATAATAAAATACCAGAGACTGGGAGACTTTAACAGAAGAAATGGATTTTCTCGCTGCTGTGGATGTTACAAGTTAAGTCCAAGATTAAGGTCTCCATAGGATGGGGTTCCTTGGGTCTTCTCCTTGCTGTGAGATGCCTGCCCTCTTGAGGCCACCTTCTCTGGAGGACAGGGGACAGAGAGTCCCTACTTCTTAGCTCAGGCTGGCATGGAAATCATGATTAGTTTCCTGCCTCAACCCATCGATGGCTGGGATTACAAGCAAAGCCTGAAAGTTTTTAAACAGGAAGTGTCATGGTTGCCTTTCTGTGAAGAGAAAGATTACAGAAAATGACTTGGAAGAAGTTGATATGAGGGCAGAAAGACCAGTATTAGATAATTGCAGGAACCCAGATGAGCTCTCAAGCCAAGGGTGAAGGGGAGGGAAGGAACTTGGACTCACGGGATGTAAGTGATACACTGGATTGGTCTATGGCTGTTTGCTATTAATCAGCAAAAATGATCCAAGAGGGGCAATTTCATGTGGTTTAATTTAATTGAGAAACAGAAATAGTTGTTCTCTTGCCATTGTGGTGAGGAGTGGGAGATTCACATGGTGTCCAGAATTCATGTCTTGGGTGTAAGCCCAGGATGGGAGTAAGTGTAAGAGGCATTGATGATAACTCTTGCATGTGGACAAGTTAGACTTGCGGTGATAGTTGGACATCAGGGGTACTGTCCTATAAGCGGCTAACAGGATATGTAAATAGCTACCATTGCATTTCCTGCTTACTAGTATCCTGACCTGAAGGCCCTAGGATTTTATTTTTTACATTGAAATGTTGCTTTAGTTCATAATAGATAATGGAATTTTTCAGGTACTTTGATCTGAAGGCAGAAAAATGGTAAGGAGCCATGTGATGTCACACCAAACGGGCTGACACACATCCCTACTATACGCACTGTGTTTGGAAGTGGCCTTGGGGGCCCCAAAGAGAAGGACCCTCTCTGGTATGTGAGCACCTTCCACAGGGCCAGGATTTACTCATGGGATTTATTCTCTATCAGAGTTGTGCCCGGGATCATCACCTCAGATCTCTAAATTGCACTTAGCTGTTCAAAAAGAAAATTCTACTTAATCTATCATACAGACAAGAATAAACACATCCTGGGAACAGGTCCAATCACCTCACTGTGTTCTCACTTATGGAGATGTCATGTGTGGGGGATTCCCCCTCCCGGTCTGTCAAAGCAAATAGATAGTTGGAAGATTTAGGCCAGGGCTAAAGGTTTTCAGCAAAGGTAGATGAAGTGGGCTGAGAAGCAGGGTCCCATCAGCTTCTTACAGACATGGCTACAAGCTATGAAGAAACCAAGGGTGCATATCTCAACGATATCAAAAATTTCCAAAGCCCAAGGTGCTTGCTCTATCTGTCTCTCTCAGCTAAAAGCTTTCTCCTGTTCTCAGAAGAGGGTGAGACGAAGAAGAAAGCTCAGATAAAGCCGTCAGGGGGAAATAGCCCGGTGCAGATGCGTTATAAAAAACTATGCCTGGGCTTTGTGAGTGCTGACAGGATGCCATGCTCGCCTTTACAGGTACAGATGAGAAAACAGAGAGTGAAGGTGCCAAGCACAGGTAGCCGGCTAGCTGGCATGGGAGAACTCTGGGGAGTAAGAACTTGATCGTTGCTTATATGATGATGTGTTAAATGCTGGTTTGCATCCTCCAGTCTGCCTCAAGAACATAAACGAAAGAACAAAGTATCAAAGAAATACTACTCTGGGCCTTTTTATACTGCACAAAGTTTAGGTCTGATGGTAGCTCTAGCCGTTAAATGCAGCAAAGACTTGTGGTCAAAAACTTGGAAAATTAAATATAGTTCTTATGTGTTTGTATTTTCTTTTTTAGCCTGGAGTTTGGGTTAAGTAAAATTTAAAAAATTTCTCTTTTTTGCAGATTTTACCTGTAGTTTATTTGTAATTTACATAAATTAATACTTTAAAATAATTAATTAATAATTCAAAATTTATAAAAATGATTAGGAAGAAAAGATGGACTGTTTCATCACTGTCACACAATACCTGGGTAAATGACACTGATGGTTGGTTTGTTTGTTTTTTTCCAAGACATTGTTGCAGGGATTTTACAAGCTTACAGATATAAATCGCTATAGTAAGGGCTGGGTGACATTTCCCAGCCATCTGACTGAGCACCCATTCTCCTCTCCCCCGTTATAGTGAACTCTCTTGGGGAAGCTCTCAACTGATAGCTGGTGTTAATATTTTAAGTAACTAGTTGTCAACTACTAAAATAAGATGAGACTATTAACCTGTACATAGATTTCAAATTGGCTCTGTGTCTGCTCTCCTCCCCTCCTTCCCCACATCAACCCTCCTCCCGACACCCTCCTTCCTCCCTCCCTCCCCCTTCCTCCCTCCCTCCCTCCCCCTTCCCTCCCTCCCCCTCCTCCCTCCCTTCCCCTCCTTTTCCTCCCCCCTCCCTCC